>JAXIVJ010003835.1:5000-89265 GCA_036785665.1 Chirona hameri
CGCGATCGCGTTTATCATGTATACGTTGCTACCAGACGTTGCACGGGATTGATACAGACAAGTGACAGTTTAGTAGTAGAGACATTGAAACAGTGTGCACAGATAGCCCATAGGTCGTACATGTACAGAGCAGTACAAGATCCTACCCGAGCGTTGGAAGTGGATGTGATGTGGTGTATAGTGTCCCCACATGCCCAACGGCCCTTGACCTTAATTGCTCGTGCGAAAGTACGTGACTGGTGCTCAGCAGCTTTTAAAAGGAAAACCGAGTGATCGGTACAGCTAAGATTGAAATTGTATCATTCAATGTAAACGGCCTACGAATTTGTGACGGGACAGTGCCAAAGAGGAGAAGGATTTTCACTTGGCTGAAACGACAGGATGCGGACGGGACATTTTTGCAGAAAACCCATTCAGTACTAAATGATGGAAAAATGTGGCTTAATGAATGGGGCTCGGCTTGCTATTTCGCTAGTGGAGATAACAGGAGCAGAGGCGTCGCGGTGCTGTTTAGAGCACGATTGCAGATAAATGTAGAAGATATTCGAGAAGATAACGAAGGGAGGTTCATAGTATTAAAGGCAGATATTGGTGGAACGCACGTTACGTTAGCAAACATGTACGGACCAAACACAGATAGAGTAGAAGCATTTGAGCGTCTTTTTGACAGTTGCGAAGAACTAGCATCTGCAACCTTGATCATGGGTGGGGATTTCAATTTTTGCTTCTCTACAGCTATGGACAGGTCAAGCACAAGTGTTCGAGCTAGGATTCCAAATAATGATAGGTGTAGGCGCCTGATCGAACAATGTATGTCAGATAGGGATCTCGTAGATATCTGGAGAACACAACACCCTGATGTGAAACGGTTTACTTTTCAACGTAATTTAAGTAAATCACGCATATATTTATTTATTGTCAGTACAAATATTTTGGTCGGTGGCAATGATCCTGATACTGACATTGTCAATGGCTACTTATCCGATCACAACATGTGTACATTATCAGTAGCACTTACTAGTACCGTTATTGGGAGATAATTTTGGAAATTTAATAATTTGCTGTTACAGGACGAGAAGTTTATGTCCGAGTCAAAACAGAAAATCGAGCAAATAATTAGAGAAAACGATACTCCTGATATCTCACAGATGACCCTTGAGCAGACGGTGCTATGCGTGCTTAGAGGCTGGATTATTCAGTACGCCTCTCAGAAAAAGAAACTGGCAGAGAAACGACTGAAAGATATCGAAAGTAGATTGAACCAAACGCAGAGTAATGGCAGTCCGACCGAACTTATAACACAGCTGAAAGAGGAAAGGGATGAGCTAATAGCAGGTCTGGCTAAGAAAAACATGTTTAACTGCAAAGCGAGATGGAGGCAGTATGCCGAGAAGGGTACACAATATTTGCATGGACTAGTTAAAAGACAGTACGCCCCAAGCAGTGTGAAATCTTTGGATCTAAAGATCACGAATCCTGGCTCTAAGTCTAGCAATATTAAAGACATGCTAAATGCAAGCACGGCATGTTTTGACGAGCTGTCCTCAGAAGAAAGCACCGTGACCACAGACGCAGGAGAAGTAGCCCCCCGAGAATTCCTCGCTAGGGCTCAAACCCTTGATGATGCGCAGAGTGCTTCATGTGAAGGGAGGCTGAACGAGAGGGAGCTGACAACAGCACTGTTTGCCATGAAAACGTCCACAAGCCCTGGCCCAGACGGATTCACTGTACCGTTTTATCAGGCGTTCTGGGGGGAGCTGAAAGTTATCGTACTTGGGGCGCGTTCGGAATCATTTGAGAAGGCCTGCATGTATCAAAGAAAGCGTAACTATACTCATCCCAAAAAAAGGAAAAGATCCGTCACTCTTGGAGTCGCAACGCCCGATTAGTTTACTAAATGTCCTATATAAGATATTGACGAAAACGCTAGCGAATATAGTCCAGTTGGTAATTCAGCTCCTGATTAATGAGGACCGAACTGGATTTTTGAAGGGGAGCCATATAAGTGAGAACATTATACTTATTTTGGATGTTATAAAACGCTCAGAAGAGTTAAAAATGCCAGGATTGCTTCTTTTCTGCGATTGGAAAAAGCGTACGATTCGGTTAATTGGCGATATACGAAGGGCATCGTAAAATAATTTCGATTTGGGTCAACCATGCAAAAATAGTTGGATATCATGTATGATGTGCCGGGCAGAAGCCCAGCACGAGCACGCGGCGTCCATATCAACGGTCATCTGTCAGAAGCCCAGCACGAGCACGCGTCCATATCAACGGTCATCTGTCAGACCCATACACGATTAACAGAGGATTCAGACAGGGCTGCCCATTTAGTTGTTACCTGTTTTTGTTGGCAATTGAGCCTTTAGCGCACACCATAAGAACCAGTCAGAATATAAAAGGACTCTCATTCGGAGAAACGCATGTAAAGATCAGCGCATACGCAGATGATACCCCGCTGGTATTGGATGGCTCAGTTGAATCACTAACTGCGAGTATGCAATGCCTTCAATAGTTCGAAAGTGTATCAGGTCTGTCACTGAACAAGGACAAAACGCGTGCAGTATGGATAGGAGCTAACAGACATCGCGAGGACACAATAGGCAATGCGTTTGGAATATCATGGAATAGAACACCCATTGACTATTTGGGAGTAAAGATCAGCACCATGGCGACAGCTTAGAAGACTTGAATTATCCAGATCAGATAAGTAAGTTGGAATTGAGACTCTCCCCGTGGAGTAAAGATCAGCACCATGGCGACAGCTTAGAAGACTTGGGAGTAAAGATCAGCACCATGGCGACAGCTTAGAAGACTTGAATTATCCAGATCAGATAAGTAAGTTGGAATTGAGACTCTCCCCGTGGAGTAAAGATCAGCACCATGGGCGACAGCTTAGAAGGGAGTAAAGATCAGCACCATGGTGACAGCTTAGAAGGGAGTAAAGATCAGCACCATGGCGACAGCTTAGAAGACTTGAATAATCCAGATCAGATAAGTAAGTTGGAATTGAGACTCTCCCCGTGGGAGTAAAGATCAGCACCAGGGCGACAGCTTAGAAGGGAGTAAAGGTCAGCACCATGGCGACAGCTTAGAAGACTTGAATTATCCAGATCAGATAAGTAAGTTGGAATTGAGACTCTCTCCGTGGGAGTAAAGATCAGCACCATGGCGACAGCTTAGAAGGGAGTAAAGATCAGCACCATGGCGACAGCTTAGAAGACTTGAATTATCCAGATCAGATAAGTAAGTTGGAATTGAGACTCTCCCCGTGGGAGTAAAGATCAGCACCATGGCGACAGCTTAGAAGACTTGAATTATCCAGATCAGATAAGTAAGTTGGAATTGAGACTCTCCCCGTGGAGTAAAGATCAGCACCATGGCGACAGCTTAGAAGACTTGGGAGTAAAGATCAGCACCATGGCGACAGCTTAGAAGACTTGAATTATCCAGATCAGATAAGTAAGTTGGAATTGAGACTCTCCCCGTGGGAGTAAAGATCAGCACCATGGCGACAGCTTAGAAGACTTGAATTATCCAGATCAGATAAGTAAGTTGGAATTGAGACTCTCCCCGTGGAGTAAAGATCAGCACCATGGCGACAGCTTAGAAGACTTGGGAGTAAAGATCAGCACCATGGCGACAGCTTAGAAGACTTGAATTATCCAGATCAGATAAGTAAGTTGGAATTGAGACTCTCCCCGTGGGAGTAAAGATCAGCACCATGGCGACAGCTTAGAAGACTTGAATTATCCAGATCAGATAAGTAAGTTGGAATTGAGACTCTCCCCGTGGAGTAAAGATCAGCACCATGGCGACAGCTTAGAAGACTTGGGAGTAAAGATCAGCACCATGGCGACAGCTTAGAAGACTTGAATTATCCAGATCAGATAAGTAAGTTGGAATTGAGACTCTCCCCGTGGAGTAAAGATCAGCACCATGGCGACAGCTTAGAAGACTTGGGAGTAAAGATCAGCACCATGGCGACAGCTTAGAAGACTTGAATTATCCAGATCAAATAAGTAAGTTGGAGTTGAGACTCTCCCCGTGGAGTAAAGATCAGCACCAGGGCGACAGCTTAGAAGGGAGTAAAGATCAGCACCATGGCGACAGCTTAGAAGACTTGAATTATCCAGATCAGATAAGTAAGTTGGAATTGAGACTCTCCCCGTGGAGTAAAGATCAGCACCAGGGCGACAGCTTAGAAGGGAGTAAAGATCAGCACCATGGCGACAGCTTAGAAGACTTGAATTATCCAGATCAGATAAGTAAGTTGGAATTGAGACTCTCCCCGTGGAGTAAAGATCAGCACCATGGCGACAGCTTAGAAGGGAGTAAAGATCAGCACCATGGCGACAGCTTAGAAGACTTGAATTATCCAGATCAGATAAGTAAGTTGGAATTGAGACTCTTCCCGTGGTTTGGACGTGGACTCACGCCATACGGCAAAGTACATTTATTACAATCAGAAGCGCTCTCACAGCTAACGCATTTGATGTCGGTCCTGGCGAAACCCAGGCCAAATGACCTAAAGAAAATCGAAACGATAATGTATCAATTTATTTGGAACAAAAAGCGTGATAAGGTAAAGTATTACACAATCAGTATCAACTCGGCGGTCTCAAAGAGCCTGACCCAGCAATACAGGCTGATAGCCTTACAATTCCATGGGTCAAGAGGCTTTTATGTAGGGGCCATAGCAGTAAGTGGAAGGAGGTAATGCGAGGAAAGCTGTTTGTCAATGGTAGCGTGTCCGTCTTTCATTGCAATGAAACTTCATCTTGCATGAAGGCATACCTAAAAAACGAATTATGGTCAGATTGTTACGATGCATGGAAAGCGATAGAAGGCAACGGAGATTCAACACTGAAAGGAAACACCATTTTTGGTTATACTCTGTGGCATAATCAGGAACTTAGGCTTGCAACCAGACATAATGTTCACAAAAAGGCCCTCGTCAACCGAGGGGTTATAAAGGTAGCCGATTTGTACAGCTTTTCTAGTAGAAAGCTTATGAGTAGTACTGAACTCCAGGAAACATACAATTTCGGCAATTTTCTGACTTGGGGAAACTTTGTTAAGCATACTGGGTGTGCGATGGAAGGAAACACTTAGGATAGACGAGCCAATAAACAGTAGTCAATTAGAGATATTCGCCATGCTACAGCAGAAATCTCGGATAACAAGGTGGAGCTACAACATACTAAGGGTAAGGTCTCAAGTGACAATGCCAGAGAAGGCACAGCGAAAGTGGGAATTGGAGTTCGGGCAGATAAGCACTGTATCCTGGGAACAAATATACAGTTCAACGTATAAAACTACAGACGACTTTAAACTTCGATGGCTCCAATTTCGCATTATCTATCGTATTTTGCCAACAAATCGACTTTTAACCATGTTTGGAATAAAACAAAACTCGGATGGCTGTGAGCGCTGTCACGCACAAATGGAAAGTTTGGCTCATATCTTCTGGCACTGCCTCCAATCGAAGATATTTTGGTCTAGTCTCAGAGCGAAGTTAGGACTGAGAGGGCATTTCTATCTGAAAAGCATAATAACAGGGTTATGACACAGGAATGTCAATGCTATGACTGACACCTCGATTCAGACATGGTAAGCAATTTATCTGGCAATGTAGAAATAATGGAGTAGTGCCTGGCCTACACAGCTTTGCGAGATACATGAGGAAATACTCCAGCATAGAAAAGTATATAGCGATAAGAGCGGGTAGGGAGTCTGAACACGAGCAAATCTGGTCACGGAACTACAGACGACTTTAAACTTCGATGGCTCCAATTTCGCATTATCCATCGTATTTTGCCAACAAATCGACTTTTAACCATGTTTGGAATGCACAAAACTCGGTTAGCTGTGAGCGCTGTCACCTCCCCTGACGGCGGAATGGGGTTTAAGCGCAGTCACGTGACCGAGTCTGGTCACGTGCCTTTGGACTGCGCTGAAAATCGACACGTTGCGCTGTGGAATGACACGACGGTTTTAGCTCATTTGAGTATTTTCCTGTCCTCTGGTTGGATTTTTATCGTAAATTAAGCAAGATAAATGTTCTGAGATGATTATGAAAGAAGTACGGCTTAGGTTTTTTGATGATATTGCCCAGGAGTTTCTTTGGCTTTTTGACAATTTTCCGCCGGTTCAGCATAAAAAGTGCGCCCGCGCGTCCCAAACTGCGCCAGGAGTCGACGCGTTTTCCGAACTTTTGTGTCACATTAAAGCGCGTTTGTAACGAAATGCGCCTGTATCTGACAGAGCGAAGGTCTGTTTACGGACGCTGACGCTTGGGGCCTGATGCTGGAGACCACGCGAAGCGTTGTCTTCAGAGGATATCACATTATCACATCGATAACACATCATAAACATATGAACCAGTGGCGGATCCAGGGGGGGGGGGGCGTAGGGGCTGAAGCCCCCTGCCTTAAAAAAACGGCGCCATTTTTGTATAGGATTTGCCGGCGCCGAAGGCGCCGTAGCGTTTTCGGGAGGCCGCCAGGGCGCCCTTGCGTCTACCAACAGCATCGTAGCACTCTTGGAAGGCACCCTGGCACCCTCAGAAGACATCTTGCCGCCCTCACAACGCATTATGCCGCCCTCGGAAGGTACATTGCCGCCCTCGGAAGGCATTATGCCGCCCTCGGAAGGCACCATGCCGCCCCCGTCACCGAGGAAATATGCCGCCCTCAGGCCTGAAGCCCCCTGCCTTAGAAAATCCTGGATCCGCCCCTGATATGAACACAGCATGATCATATGGGCACATACATGCACAAAGCATGGCAGTAATAAGTGAGCATATGATCCCATATATGCACAAAACATGGCAGTAACACGTAATGCGGGAGGCTCACTGTTTGCTAAGTTAAATCGGTTTAATTTGTGTCGTTAAAGAGTGCACAGAAGCGACCAAAACGCAAAAAGTTTATGAAATGGCTGCAAAAAGTAAAATGTCGAGTACCGCTAAGCTTAAATTTGAGCTGTCGGTTCACAGCGCACGTTTGTCAAATTCTGTCGCTGTTTGGCGAAGGCGCTGAAAAATGCCGATTTCTTGGACAACATTCATGGAAAAATCGGTCAAATTGTGCATGAGCTCTTCTTGACACAGTCTTTCTGTCATGGGACCACATTTGACATGGTTTCCACGTGTTTTCGGGAACAATAATGACGTCGACGATAGTCCTTTTAAAGCGCAAATTCAGGGAACAGTTATGTCGAATTGTCAAAATGTTTAGTTCTAGCGCACCAAGCTCGCAAGCTACTGCAATGTGTCGGATTCGAGAGCAGTCATCGACAACTGAGCCACATATCGGCGAAGTTGGTTTCATAAAAGCTTAATTTTGACGAAAATATCAGGTTATATGCTATTTTTGGGGTATCGGCATGTTTTTCTAGCACGTCTCTATCACCTACAAGCGTCTATCTTAAATATCAGGCCTCTTTTCGAAAATCGACATTTTATGAATTCAAGTTTCAACGTCCTGTCAAGTTATAAACAGCCTCCTGGCCTTGTGGCCCAAATTGTGCACGAAAATATGTTACGACGCAATCCAAAAAACATGTGCCGACAAATCACAAACGAGTGTCATGACGATAAAGAGTGCACAGAGGCGATCAAAATAGACACCAGCAATAATAAATTAATCCATTATTAATTAAATGTCAGCAAAAAGTAAAATGTCGAGTACCGCTAGGCTCAAATTTGAGCTGTCGGTTCACGGCGCTCGTTAGTCAGATTCTGGCACAGTTTGGCGAAGGCGCTGAAAAATGCGAATTTCTTGGACAAAATTCATGGAAAACTCGGTCAAATGGTGCATACACTGTAAACTCATTTCAACAAGCGTTTGTCACTTTTACAAGCATACAAGTTTAGCGTAAATCCGCATACCCTTTGCCTTGTTTTAAAACAACGGTTTGAGTCGTTAATATGACGAGTTGCTTGTATCTTCTTACAACCTTTTCACTCGTTGTTGGTTGAACAAACTACGAAGGACCACTTTGTCATCGTAATGTCTACGAACGTCTACCATGTTGTGATTATGCCATTACCAGATAGAACCACGTACCTGTATGTGTCTAACAAGGCTGATCTTTGTCATCGTTGTGTCGAAACAAGGCAAACGTTAGTAATCAAAGCAGTGCTTACCCGGTGCAGACCTGTACTTGTATGTAGGTTACCAGGCACTGACCCGAATTATGCTACAGGAGCCTTCCTTGTAATCGTAGTTTTACGCAGGAGGTGTTCGTAGAGTATGTGGCTCTCAGGTCCAGCAACAAACACAGCATATTTCAAAACATGTATTTTAAAACAGCGCGGTTTCATGAACGGAATGTTTCTGTATCAAACACACGCATAAACACTCACGTCATACAATAGTCAGACTTTGACAACACACTTCTATTGTTTCAGTTTTCCAGTCAAACCGATTCACTTGTGTAACATGGCTCAAGATTTCATCAAAGTTTAGTTTCTTTCTTTGCATCATTTAATACATTACAGCTTCAGGGCGGCGTCAGAACGGCGTCCGGTGACCGAGAGCAGGGTGCTTCACTGCTGCGTCACTCCTTCAGAAAAGTGACGACACTTTCTTAAGCAAGCGGTTAGGGAGCCGGGGCCCCCCATTCACGCCCAGCCCGTAACGATAGATAAACGCGGCGGCGCAGCGGAGGCCGCTTCCCTGTCCCCTCCCCGAGGGCAGCTTTTGTTGTAGGACCGGAAAGGCGAGTGTCCACAACAGGGCTTGCTCCACTTTGCCGCAGGCCCTCTCCAGCGGAATATCGATTCCCTCGACCCAAAGATGGGTCTCCTCTGCTGGATTCACGTGTGGTGCAATCCCGTGGTCCGTCTCAAGGTCCGCACCATCGAGCTCCTCGAGTAGCTCTCTCATCAGGCCATCTTCTGCAAAAAAGGAACATCACTTTATGTCAAGTGTCAACCTCCACATTCGTTGGTGAATTGGTATTTGACGGCGCTTCCTGAAAAAAGACATACATGATGTGATTGTTTAACCCTCGCCAGTGCAGGGGGTGGTTGCCCCCCCCGGTTTTCGGGAATAACTCGCGTGTTTATCGGCGGATCGTGACGAAATTTTCGGTACGCTGCTCTGAAAGTTTATATACTGTAACTTCCCTGACCCGTGACCTGTGACCTTTTATCAAGGTCATGTCAAGCGTAAATGGCGTTCGGTGGCATATAGATGCTTATAACTCGCGCGGGCGCGCTTCCTGATGTGTTGTTCAGGGGTATATAAACAGGTGTAACTGTGAGACGTTCATGGTTTACACTGAGGTCACGATCCTCCAAAGGTCAACCGAGGTCACTGACCTCTGTTGACCTCGCATGACGTTTTTTTATCTTCAGTGCCTTCTAGGGTATTTGTGTGCGCTGATTTCAAAGTTCACATTCATTTTACACGGGAAATGTGTTCAAATGAGGTCATGATCTGCTACAGGTCAACCGAAGTTACTGATCTCAGATGACCCTGAGATGACCTTTGACAGAAAATAAACGTCAACTGATACCTGGAATATATCAAAACCCATTTTACTGAACATAAGGAACGCCTTGGTCTTAAGAGCACGGCTTTAGCTTGATTAGAAGTAATTATATCGTCAGAAACGCAAATTGGTGATTTGGGTTATTGACCTTACCTCAGAGGTCACCAAATACCCAGGACCTTAAAATCGTATATCAACTACTTCCTTTCATCACAAGCAGCACGCTCGTTTTAAATTGAAGCTCTAGCTCAATTAGGGGCGAATCGGCAGGGGGCATCAATCCCCCTACGCTGAGACGCAGCGCCCTGCATTGGCGAGAGTTAACCAGAGGGTGGCGGCCCGCGCAGCCGGGTATGACGCGGGCTGTCGCGCCTGGCCGCCATGTTCGATCGCCGAACCGAACGCGGATTAAAGGGACTATCCCATCTTAACATTATGTTTGAGTTGAGATAGCCATTTTGATGGCTTGGCATTGAAATTAAGTATGGTAGCAGTTAAAACAACCACAATGATCTAATCAAAAAGATATTCGAGATTGATTTTGAAATCTGTAAAAAAAAATAGGGCCCATGTGTATTTGAATAGGGCCTCTAAACCGACCGCGTCGTTTCTCTTTACCCAACTGGTAATGATAGTCAACTTGTTTTAAGGTGAACCTTGGAGATATTTGCAACGTTTCAATGGTTTGGTAGTTGGTTTGTTTTGTATTCAAAGCGCCAGAATTGTCTCGAAATAATTGTGCCCATACTTTGACAGCGTAAAGGATTTATGTGTAGCTCTCTAGAGCTCAATATGACGTCATCAACCCAAATATTAAAACTTAACTTTTTATGAAATTGAGCACTGTTTGCGAGAAACAAATGTCATAATCGTGTTCGGCAGCAATTACTTCATATTGTGCACCACAAGCGGCGTACATTTGGCAAATTTTGAGAAGGTGGGACAGTCCCTTTAAAGGGAAATAATGACCTTTTTCCACTAAAATGGAGTTAGCACTTGAAATCGCCAGACGAGATCAAAATATATTGTAAATTCATCACATTTTGCATGAAAACTTTCCTACCGAAAGATATTTCAAGTTAAAGTTGATAAGCGTTCCACACTTTTAACGACCGGTACTTGCACTATTTCTGACCTTTTGTCAAGTACTTTTGATCCTCATCAAACTGCGGGCTTTTCCCGTATTGTTTTTTACGCAATGGAGTGGAAAATATATTGTGCGTTCTGCTTGTTGTGATTATATGCCCGGCGATCTTCTAAAACTAACAGCGATTGGAAAAAGTGGCAATAAAATCGGAAGCTCATCGATGCACATCAACGCGGCATAGTTAGTGGTTGCGACCCTCAATTTTTGAAAATTGATTCATTTGTTTTCAACATTAGGAGTTGTGTATAGTTTGTCCGTGGCTGTATATAACACTATGCTTTTTTTATCATGAAAAATAATAATTTTTCCCAAAAAAACTAACGAACAATAACACAAAACTGGCAATTAAATCAGAAGCTCATCGATGCACATCGACGGCGACCTATTTAGCGTCGGCGATTTGTTTACAAAGTCATTGTCATGCTTCATGGCGCACTTAACAATCTCGGCGCACTTGGCGAGTTGTTCCTGATTAGTATACCCAAGTCCCGTAGCAGGCTTTGTTAATGACGTCACTGGTGCCATTCTTGTGTAGCATTGCAAAATATATCTGATTTCGAGTTGAAAGCTAATTAAAGACGTATTCAAATTATTGTTTTTAAGTTTGAATTTTCTTGTTAATCATTATTAAAGGTATTTTATCACTGTATTTCATAGTAGTTGACACTTCAGAAACTTGTGACGTAATAATATTGTATCCAATATGCATTTCCCTCACCTTTTGCTATTTTGGCACAGTGCCGAGTGCTTTGCGAATACTAGCTTGCCTGGGGTTCAATTCATTCCGCTCTTAATTTATTCGAGTTGGTATAGTTTGCATGTTGTTGTTATTCATGACTTATACTGATAGTCAGTCATGCATCACGGATGCTTCACGGATTGCTTCACGGATCAGAGCGCTGCTCGAACGCACGCTAGTAGCGCTTTCGTTCTCCATGGCAACCAGGCGTGAGCCAATGAAAAGCCAGAACGTACTCCCTTTCTGGCTTTTGATTGGCTGACGCCTGGTTGCCATGGAGAACGAAAGCGCTACTAGCGGGTGTCCGAGCAGCGCTCAGTTTGATCGGAAATGTCACAGAGCCTCCACAAATGCCGCACTCGATGTTAACAATGGTAGGGAAGGACGAATTTGTCAATGACCTTCATGAAGTACACAAGGTACTTGTTTTGTATTTTTTCCAAACTTACAACTTTTAATTTGGGAATAATTTTATTTAATTCTTAAATTTAAATAAAATAATTTTACAAACATAACGGTAGCCTAAGAAATTGTTGCTAACAAAATCAAAAGGTCATTATTTCCCTTTAACACAGCGGGGTTGTTGGGGGATGCAATCCCGGACCAGTATCTCGGCAACCACGAGTCGCACGGACATGGGACAAACACAGATGTGTAGAGAAATGATCGGCCCGGAGTATGCACTGTGTCGATAAAATAAAACAAAAATCGATACAAATTATACAGCTGTAAAGCGCAATCAAGTCCGTCCAATATCCACCCAAAATGTATTCATATTTACAAGCATGAAACTTATAATGACAGGTTTAATCAAACGCGTCCGACCCCTCCATTCATACTCCTCGCCACCCCTCGCACGGCCCGGCGTTCCAGCGTGGCGGCCGGCCGCGACCGCTCTCAGGCACCATTGTCCCTTCCAGTTGTTATTGAGTTCAGTGGGGTTAACCCGCGCCCCCTGGGGGCAAAATATGCTTCCCTTCCGGATCTTCACAATAACTTCAAAACGATGTTAGATATTGACGCGACACTTTGAGTAGTAGTACCTTATCAATTTCACGTTTACTTATTATTCAAGAAAAGTTTTGGAGAAAATGACGTCTTAGTGACGATGCACGCAATTTTCGGTCCATAGACGAATAATGTTTGGACGCTTATAAAGCATCGAGTTTTGAAGCATATTGCAGACACAAACAACATCAAAGGTAAACAAAAACACATTTTAATCAACACAATTTCAAGAAATCGATTTTTTGAAAAAGCAACAACAAAATACTTTTGTTTTTACTATGCGTACTATGAATACAAATGGAGCCCAGCACAGTACGACACACTAAGTGGTATATATTTACCGTCCAGCTCGGAGTTGGTCATAGCCTTGAACTTGACCAGGATACCGCCAAGCCGTTCGCGCGCGGCCTGCCGTTTGACTGGGTCAGCCGCCGGGTCCCCCGTCATCAAGGCGAAGTCCAGCCACATCTGCAATACAGTGAAGTGAGTTGGCAATACCATAGGAGCGGTGTTATTTAGTATGTGTGTGTACTGTGTATTTAGTATTATGTGTAGGGTATATGGGGTACGTAATAGAAAGCAATTACATAACGGTCAATATCCTCACCTACAAATGTTAAGAATTCATAAACTCATGCACAACACTTAAACATCTGCGAGAACGTCAAAGGTGAGTATCGTGGAAGGAGGAGTTCCATTGTAATACAACAAAACATTTCGGAAGCACAGCATTTTTCGAAAGAAAAACAAACGGTGCACAAATTTGCTGATGATGATTTATTTTAGAGGCGCGTCAACAGCGATGGTTATTCGCGTCCTTGTCCCAGGACAGGATTAGCTATTTATCCATATCCAGGTGAACCGACAACTGACAACCGAGCAGCGGTAACGAATGCAAAAAGTCGTCCCGCGTCTTATATAAATACGGAGTCGTCACCAAGCACGTTACTGAGGCTAAGCTCTGAGGATGGAAACCCGAAATATCACCCCCTCTCCCCTTCCAACTGGGGACAGTTCAACACATACTGAGCCGAGACCACAGCTCCCCACCTGGGTCAGATATATCGGCACCATAGAACAGGTAGCCGTGCGTTCCGTGCGTGTAACCTGCGCGCAATCTGCAGTGGGTCACTGCACCCAATTTCCTTAAGTGAGAACAATCCTATCAGCTTACGAGCATAATTACATTTGCTTAATGTTCGTAGAAAATTTATGAAGAAATTAGCCCGAGAACCTCCGTAACAGTACTGAATTAACAACGCGAACTAGAGCCAAATACGATACGAACTCGAATTTTCTCTACTTTGAATTAATATTGACCGGTATTTGTACTAACTACTTGAATACCACGCTACCATACTACTTGAAAAGACGGTTTGACTGGCAAAGATAACATATATGAATTGTGTTTTGCACATTATGTACATTGTACATATTAGAGTCTTTCAGTATACAACATTTCGCTCGAAAACAATTAAAAGCGATCGAAATGTGACATCTCAAAGTTTGTACAACAACTTTGTGATAACCCGTTACTTTCTACAAAGCTTGTGGTATCTTACCGCATCCGCAGTCACAGCCGCGGGATATCTTTCCGAATATCGAACCATCGTGTTCTTGCATTGCCTGAGGTAGTTTCTTCGGTGTGCGAACGTAATCTTCAGCAGCTCTCTCTTTCGCTCCGGATCCGTCTCCTTGAGCAGCTCGTTGGCGTGTTTTCTTTGTTCGAACGAGTCATCAGGCGATGGGGGCATGTATGCTAGAAATGAAGGCAGCTAATGAATGCAATCCCAAGCACGGTTCGTTAGAAGAGTTCGGAGGGCTCAAACTGCGGTATATGCACTATTCGAAAGCTGAACTCACGCAGAATCCAGTGATGCAAATTTTACAAAAACCTGTGAGGGCCTTTTCAAAAATCGACATTTTGTCCGAATTCGCGCCCCGTTTGGTCCGAATTCGCGCCACTTTCATTTGGCCTATACGCGATATACGCGATAGGGGCTATCGCGTATAGTATGGCGAGAATGGGGACCAATGACATGTCTACCGATTCGTCATGCTCTACACGACAAGGTCTCATATAATGCAGTCATTAGATGGTTTGTTTGGTTGCACGGCTGCATCAAAGCCAAGCGCTCCCGGTGTTGGCACTAGGCGCACTCCCGCCCGCGCCTCACGCGTAGAATCGCCCGTCGCGACACACGAGCTGAGCACTTCGCGCCGCCGACCCGGCTTACGGAGCGGGCTCTCGGTCAGTCACGGACAAACGGTGCATCGCATGCTGAAAAACCTAGCTCTGTCCACTAGCTCAACTATCCAAGAATATCGTGACAAATTTCCAGCCACCTCAGATCGCTACAAATGGCACTGTTGGACAATTGTATGCACTATGTTTGCCAAACATAGCCTCTGGCCGGGGCTCGGCTCCGGCCCGGCGCGGCCAACTTCGAGCCTGTACACGGTGCGACGTCAGAGGCCACGGCACGGCCGCCGCCGACCGGCTGGCCGGTCAGGGTCAGGGCATGACCGGCGGCGGCCGCGCCACAGGAATGCCTGCGTAGGAGGGGCGGTGCATTCGAGGGTCTTTGTTTAGAACAGACCCCTAGAACATGTCAGTGTGATTCAGATACATGCTAATGTTATTTGTCTCTGAATGCTGCATTTTATCGTGATGAATTTGCTGAAGCATTGTACTGTTCACGAGCATACCATGCCAATAAAAACCGATTTTTCGTCTTCCATGTTTGAATGCAATTTTCGGAATTAAAAATACCAATAATCGGAATGAAACATATATTTTCAAATTTGTCCAGGAATTATCTATTCAGGCATATGCTGATTTATTAGTTTTAGCAAATATTTCTCCTCGTAATAGGCAAACTCAAAATTTCAGTTGTTTTGAAACACCCTGTAGATGGGGGTGCCCAGATACCCTCAATGTTGATTTGGACGCTCAATGTTGATTTGGACATCCCCAATCATATTTTGAGCACGCACAATAATAAAATGTTGTAATACTTTAAATAAGTAGAAATCAGTTTTGAAGAGCTGAATTATTAGCTTAATTATGTACCGTTTGTTCTATATTTCACCACTTGCTTTTTTAAACTGTGATATTTGTTTTGATTTAGTATCGCTCGAGCTCCGTCAGATTTCTGTTGTCTCTTTTGCACTGTTTGCGAGAACTTCTCATGATATTATTACCAGTAAGGCGCCGTAGTTGGCGATGAACGAGCGAGCGCGAAGGAAATGTATGGGGAATTTCAACTCGATCGGGCAAGTAGTTTCTGAAATACAAAAAAGGGTGCGCACGTGCAGAGGCACCCACCTTTGACTTGTGGGAACGTGGGAGCTGAGAGGTCCCTAACCACACACCAAATTTGAACACAATCGGCTCAGCCGTTCCAGAGATATAGAATAGGGGTGTGCACGTGCGCACGTGCAAAGCCACCCCACCCCTGACTTGTGGAAAGGCGGCGGCTGAGAGGTCCCTAACCACGCACCAAATTCGAACACAATCGGCTCAGCCGTTCCTGAGATACAGAATAGGGGTGTGCACGTGCGCACGTGCAGAGGCACCCACCCCTGACTTGTGGGAAACTGGCGGATGAGAGGTCCCTAACCACACACCAAATTTGAACACAATCGGCTTAGCCGTTCCTGAGATATAGAATAGGGGTGTGCACGTGCGCACGTGCAGAGACACCCCACCCCTGAGTTGTGTGAAAGTGGAGGCTGAGGGGTCCCTAACTACACACGAAATTTGCACATAATCAGCCCAGCCGTTGCGGATTTATTGCGAGAAAATACTTTTCAACACCCCTCACGCGGCACGCGCCACGCGCAGTGGTAGTCACCCACATGAGTCAGCACTGGTCTCAAACAGGGTAGGTTAGATGGGGCTGCTCAGCAAAGAAGTCCGCTTGCCAATCGGACATGCGGTTGCAGAGATATAAGCTTCTCAAAAGCGTCGCCACGGGCCGGGCCGGGTCGGGCCGCTCATAATCAGATTTTTCCCATACACCACGGAAAGACGAGCGAGCGCGAAGCGCTCGCTCGTAATCATGGAAAAATATATGCTAATCTTAGGTCAATTTCAGTCTTCTGGAGGCATGACACAATCATGATGACCCTAACATCCACGATTTATTTAAATTCACACCCATTCATTCTCTGTGTGCGTGTGCATAATAGCCATGGCTATTTAGTTGTTGGGGCGGTGTATATGTGGTGATATTGAATGTGTTTATAAGTGAGGCAGGACTGCAGTGTGTTGGTGCAATAAGCGAAACAACATGCCTAAATTAAAGATTTCGTTCTCACCTGGCAACCCCTCATTCTTCTCGTTGTTTTGGGAGAGTTTAGCCTTCTTAAGTGCCAGCACCTCCTTGTCCGCGGAGCACCGCCGTTTGTTGGCGAACTTCGTAGAGACCTTGTTCTTGATGAAAGTCTAAAGCAAAACAGGGACTGCATAAGCAGCGCTACGTGTTCCTCACCCACACATATACGTCAAGGGCGCATGCGCTTCCGAAGAAAGTAAAGAAACTTATCATTTACGTTCCAAACGATGAGTGAAAACAGGCCTCAGGTACAAGTGATAATATAATTTATCATTTGGATGATGATGATGATATATGGCGCCAAAACGCTGATCATTGAGATTACAGAAGTAATTATATGGGCAAAAATGCACTAAGCAGAACCACATTTATAAGACACCTTGATAGAAACGCCGTGTCATCATCATCATCATCATTTATTTCGAATGGTCTCCATGTGATGGCTCTT
This sequence comes from Chirona hameri, assembly GCA_036785665.1. Classification (NCBI taxonomy): domain Eukaryota; kingdom Metazoa; phylum Arthropoda; class Thecostraca; order Balanomorpha; family Balanidae; genus Chirona; species Chirona hameri. The sequence continues at coordinate 22,190 of JAXIVJ010003835.1, forward strand.
ATGACCAAGAGTCAATACAAGATATATAGTAAAACACAGGGTAAAATGGAACACTGGATAAAATACATAGACAATCCGTTCAGAAACAAGTCGCGAACATACGACACAATCATTCTAGTCACCTGGCATGGTCTCGCGCCCTCAGCCATGCCTCCGCCTTCCTTCTACTTCCAGCTGAGCTTTTGGCTTCCTTTACATCCGTAGGAGCCATGTTCCACAGTGAGAGCGCCCTGTATCCAAAATACCGTCTGGCCATTTCGGTGCGCACGCGCGGAAGCTGGAGCTGTCCAGCGGCTGCGGCCCGAGTGTCCCTGACAGACACGTCACTGCGGTAACTTATCGAGTTTCGTAGACACTGAGGTGCATACTGGTGACTAAACAGCCGATGGAGCATTGCGATATCTCGCTCGCACACGCGCATGTCAATCGATGCCCACTGCAGCTCCTCAAGAAGTGGAGTGACATGCTCTGATCTACGAGCGGAGAACACGACGCGAGCGCAGTGATTCAGCACCTTCTGCACGCGTTTTTTCTGCGTCACACCACACCCGCCCCACACAGTGATACAATACATGATATGAGGGATGACTAGCGATTCTATCAAAAATTTCTTAACATCATATGAAAGACTATGCGACAGTTTTGAAAGACCGCGCAACGTAGCGTAGCAACGGCGCACCACGAGTGATACATGTGATTCCCATGTGAGATGGGCATCGACTATGATTCCTAATATTTTGGCTTTGGATGAGGGGACCAGAGTGGCGCCGTTGAATGTAACTGAAAAATTGTTCGGTATCTGGCGCTGACGTGTTTTGACAAGCAAAATCTCTGTCTTGTTTGGATTTAGTTTTAAACTATTGGCTACAAACCACACATGTGCCGCTTTCAGAGTGTCCTCCACGTTCTGCTTTAGAGCTGGAATGTTACAGGGAAGGCATGAGTGGATGAACTGAATGTCGTCGGCATACATTACAATTTGTGTGTCAGTGAAGTAACTTGGAAAGTCGTTTGTGTACAACAGGTAGAGTATTGGCCCGAGAAGGGACCCCTGTACTACACCGTGCGACACTGGGGCGCTCTCACTGTCCATCACACGCTGTGAACGGTCACACAACCAGTCACGAAACCAGTGCGCGTCAATACCATACCACCCGAGCTTCTCCAGGAGCCGGCAATGCGGGACCCTGTCAAAGGCTTTAGAGGTGTCTGCTGTTGTTAGACAAGCGATATTTCCCTGATCTATGCGCCCAACAACGCGGCCAACAGCGTCCAGCATTGCCGACTCCGTGGAGTGCCCGGGCCGGAAACCATGCTGCTCCTCGCCAAGAATACAGTGACTTTGCAGGTAGGACATCAGCTGATTACAAATCACTCGCTCAGTCAACTTAGCTACGGTGGGGAGAATCGATATCGGCCTATAATTGTTGGGGTCAACGACAGAGCCTGCTTTGTGGAGTGGCAGGACCTTGGCCACTTTCCATGCACCCGGCAGAGTGCCTGACGCGATCGAGAAATTTACAATGTGTAGTAAGTGAGGGGCAATGACAGGGAATGTCGTGCGGATCATAGCGATCGTGATGCCATCATCGCCACATGCTTTCGAGGCGGACATCTGTCTTACTGCCTCAGAGAGCTCAGGCAGCGTTGCCGCATGCACTCGGAAAGCACCGCTCACTACACGCCGCGGACGGGGGCCCAACGGATCAGCCGCGTCAGCCTGGGATCCCACCTCAGCAGCGACCCGTGACCCACAGCTGGCAAAGTGATTGTTCAGCCGGTTCGCCCACTCTCGACCTGCGACTTCTGGTGCGTCACTCCTTCGCGATGATACCAGGAAACGCCGGATGTCCTTCCAAGTGGTGCGTCGCGAGTTGCGGAACGACTCGGCGAAGAATGTCGATCGGGCGCGGTTTTGGTCCCTCTTCACGGCATTCCGACGGTATATGTAGACCTCACGGTTCTCCGGTGTAGGGTCACGCACACACTCGGATCGAGCCTCGTCACGCTCACGCATGTCGCCGCGCAGCTGGTCCTCGTTCGCAAGCCACGGGCTCGGCGGGTGTCGAGGTCTGAGTTTTGTCAGGGGCATGTGCTTATCAATAAGTGGGGACCATACAGACAGCCACTGGGACCACTTATCACCAACACCAACCGCCTCACGAACACCACTCCAGTCAGCCGTGAGCAGGTCCAGACGGAGCGCGTCCGGCACCAGAGACCGAGTCGATCGCACCGTGATTTCGGCTCTGTGTCTCCTTTCACGTTGCAGGAGTGTCTGGGCGACCACCAGGCTGTGGTCGCTGCAGCTGGTCGGTATCACCTCCGTGGTCGTGACGTCGTCGGTCGCCGGTACGATGACATGGTCAATGAGGGACCCCGGGCCGGCTCGGTTAGCCGCCGTGTTAGGCCTAGTCACGCACGTCACTATCTGCTTCATGCTCATGTCCTGAAGCATCTGTGCGTATATTTTCGGACCATGCACGTCCGGGGTCAGTAGGTCGAGGTTCATATCGCCGAGAACAATTACGTTCCTCCCCAGGCCGTGGAGATGCACCAGCTGGTCGTGCAGGTCCTCCGTTGCGGCGGCCGGGGCGGCGGGCGGCCGGTACACGGCACCGACCACCACCGGCCGCCGGCAGCCGCCCAGGCTGACCCATAGGGTCTCCAGCGGCGAGCCGGCCGAGGGCACGTCGAGCCGCATGGCGCGCAGGTGTGACCGGTATAGGATGTGTCCGTACTTAATTATCATTTCATTTCAACTTCATTATCGAGTACCTGACCTGACGACGGCTCAGAATCGAGCTGCTTTCAGTATAACACTATGTCCTTGTTCTAGCTGACATGAGCCAACGGGTCACCCAGGCGCCGGGGCGAAAAAATAATGCTATCCGAAATTCAATACAATTCCAGTGCCACTCCTATCAAAATGAAATATGGTGAGATGGTCAAAAACATTACTTTGGGCAATTATTATGGTCTGAGTACATAATTCATGGACATCGGCGCACCAGCACACACAAAGCGTAAACGTTTTAGGTTGCAGCTACGTCGCCCAGGAAATGACAAGGAACTGACCTTTGCATCCATGCCACTCAGGCCACCGCCCAGGAAAGGGAACGCGTCGACCATGTCGGACGCCAGGTTGTCATACCCAGACTTCCCAGGATAGCTGGGGAAGGAAACAACAGTTCCGGGCTGACAAAGACCATTTGTATAATATATCGTAAAGGATAGGCGAAAGCATCTTATAACACTAAAATACAATGTTTAAGTTAATATTGCCATGTTAAGATGGTCCAGAAGAGAAGCAGGACATTTAACCAACTATCAAAACAACAAATTGTCAGTTACTATACCCGTGTACGTACATCATTATCCGGTACAAGTCGATGCAAATTGCACATACTTCGGTGTAAATTACTTCCTGACATCGACTGTCTGAATGCACGGGATATCAAAAGCACAGCCAGAAATACTTGCTGATAGGATACATGTTAACATATCATACACTTAACGACGTACTAGGTTTTCGCCTTCCCAGTGTATCCCACGAAGACGACCTTGGTGAGCTCCTTCCAGTCCGAATCTGCCAGCTCGGTTTCGCTCTCGAGCTTGTTTTTTAAGCCAGAGGAGAGAGACTCGACGGCGAATGGCAGTCTGTAGGAAGATGTCAAGGTAAGCTTAGCCGAAAACAAACGATGATGCCTGCATGAGGACACGAAGTGTGAATAGAGGATGCGTAGTGACGTCACTAAATTGGCTGTATCTAAAAGAAATCCAGACGATTGGAATGAAATTTCCCAGGCTAATGAAATTTCCCATCAAGAGTGATTCCCAACCATGGCCGTATATTTGGAGGTATGGTCATCCGGAGATTCGACTGAATTGTAACGTTACAGTGTGACGTCACACGGAGGAAGTGTCAATGGGAAGTGTCTATGGTCTCGTCAAACGACGCGAATGTGAACCAGAACTCAGGTGCCCTGTTACAGGATCGTTGGCTTTTCGGGACGGCGAATGTTGGTAGCGAATCAACCCGTTGGGTATTCCACCATACTAAAGGCCTACACAAAGGTGTATCGACAGCCGTAGGTTTAATGAGTACCTTTTGACGGCTTCTGCACGCTTGCTGGCGCTGCTGACACTGCAACGGAAAGAACATGTTTCACGATAGATACAATCACTGCCAAACTCGACGCATCTTGTCTTATAGCTTTGTCATTTCATCATGAGTGAGAGACAGAGACAGATAGTAGAGGTAGAGCTAGAGGGATGACTAACCCTCATCCCGTTGGACCTCTGATTTTTCCACGACCTGCTGGGGGGGGGGGGGGGGCACTGCCCTCCCCCTAAATCGGCTCCCATGGGACGTAGCGGAAAGCAGGAAAAAACATTCGAAAGCTCAACAATAATTTCGAAACTTCAGGCATTTTCCTTTTTAGGTCAATAAATTTGTCATCTTCGGACATCGCTTCAGAACCCCCCCCCCCCCAAAAAAAAAATACTTCTGGACATGCAAGTTGCTGCAAAAATGAGGCGCGCGCCGCCATTTTAACCTATCCACCAGGGCTGCGGAGTCGAAGTCGAAGTCGGAGTCGGAGTCGGTCGGAGTCGGCAGTTTTGGCCGGAGTCGGAGTCGGAGTCGGAGTCGGAGTCGCTAAAATCTTACCGACTCCGACTCCGGCCCTGAGTCAGAGTCGATTTTTTGGCAATTGGCGATTACTTTGGTCGGTAGAATAATCGTCGGCCTAGGGACATAACTCTACATCCCTTTCGAAAAAAATGAGTGGAAAATGAATCGAGTGGAAAGTTTACTCAACTAGCGGTAGATTTGCGCCTGATGAAGATATGGCAATAATTTGTACGTCATCTGATGATGATTGGGGCTTTGGACGCACCGACTCTTACGGCCACACGGCGCCCATTTTAATATAATCGTGCTCGTTTCGTCAAGGAGATTCGAATCATACCATGGTGACCAGGTTACCTAAGTCAAATTCAAAATTTGACCTCAGGTCAAGGTAATTTAAGGTCATGTGGTGAACAATGTCGTGCTGCGCAATGTCGGACGCGTCTCGACGAGACATATACAGTGGTGCCGGTCTTACGTTCTTATCTTCATTTTATTCTGCCGCCTGCAGGCGAGCGCGACTGGGCTGGACGCGCGGCCGGCACGCCGCGCCCGTGCTCGGGCGGCGTAGCATTGTTCTCTATACTGTTAAGAATGAAAAAACGGGAACAAATAGATGGCATTGCAGATATTGCTTAGCATGCGGTTGGAGAACGGATATAGGCCGGAGTCGGAGTCGGAGTCGGAGTTGATAAAATTATATCGACTCCGCAGCCCTGCTATCCACGTAAGACCTGAGGGAGGGGTGTTCAAACACTCCATAGCAGGGAGCCGATAATATACAAAACATCGTAAACTGTGTGTGTGTGTGTGTGTGTGTGTGTGTGTGTGTGTGTGTGTGTGTGTGTGTGTGTGTGTGTGTGTGTGTGTGTGTGTGTGTGTGTGTGTGTGTGTGTGTGTGTGTCTGTGTCTGTGTCTGTGTCTGTGTCTGTGTCTGTGTCTGTGTCTGTGTCTGTGTCTGTGTCTGTGTCTGTGTCTGTGTCTGAGTCTGTGTCTGTGTCTGTGTCTGTGTCTGTGTCTGTGTCTGTGTCTGTGTCTGTGTCTGTGTCTGTGTCTGTGTCTGTGTCTGTGTCTGTGTCTGTGTCTGTGTCTGTGTCTGTGTCTGTGTCTGTGTCTGTGTCTGTGTCTGTGTCTGTGTCTGTGTCTGTGTCTGTGTCTGTGTCTGTGTCTGTGTCTGTGTCTGTGTCTGTGTCTGTGTCTGTGTCTGTGTCTGTGTCTGTGTCTGTGTCTGTGTCTGTGTCTGTGTCTGTGTCTGTGTCTGTGTCTGTGTCTGTGTCTGTGTCTGTGTCTGTGTCTGTGTCTGTGTCTGTGTCTGTGTCTGTGTCTGTGTCTGTGTCTGTGTCTGTGTCTGTGTCTGTGTCTGTGTCTGTGTCTGTGTCTGTGTCTGTGTCTGTGTCTGTGTCTGTGTCTGTGTCTGTGTCTGTGTCTGTGTCTGTGTCTGTGTCTGTGTCTGTGTCTGTGTCTGTGTCTGTGTCTGTGTCTGTGTCTGTGTCTGTGTCTGTGTCTGTGTCTGTGTCTGTGTCTGTGTCTGTGTCTGTGTCTGTGTCTGTGTCTGTGTCTGTGTCTGTGTCTGTGTCTGTGTCTGTGTCTGTGTCTGTGTCTGTGTCTGTGTCTGTGTCTGTGTCTGTGTCTGTGTCTGTGTCTGTGTCTGTGTCTGTGTCTGTGTCTGTGTCTGTGTCTGTGTCTGTGTCTGTGTCTGTGTCTGTGTCTGTGTCTGTGTCTGTGTCTGTGTCTGTGTCTGTGTCTGTGTCTGTGTCTGTGTCTGTGTCTGTGTCTGTGTCTGTGTCTGTGTCTGTGTCTGTGTCTGTGTCTGTGTCTGTGTCTGTGTCTGTGTCTGTGTCTGTGTCTGTGTCTGTGTCTGTGTCTGTGTCTGTGTCTGTGTCTGTGTCTGTGTCTGTGTCTGTGTCTGTGTCTGTGTCTGTGTCTGTGTCTGTGTCTGTGTCTGTGTCTGTGTCTGTGTCTGTGTCTGTGTCTGTGTCTGTGTGTGTGTGTGTGTGTGTGTGTGTGTGTGTGTGTGTGTGTGTGTGTGTGTGTGTGTGTGTGTGTGTGTGTGTGTGTGTGTGTGTGTGTGTGTGTGTGTGTGGTGTGTGTGTGTGGGTGTGGGTGTGGGTGTGGGTGTGGGTGTGGGTGTGGGTGTGGGTGTGGGTGTGGGTGTGGGTGTGGGTGTGGGTGTGGGTGTGGGTGTGGGTGTGGGTGTGGGTGTGGGTGTGGGTGTGGGTGTGGGTGTGGGTGTGGGTGTGGGTGTGGGTGTGGGTGTGGGTGTGGGTGTGGGTGTGGGTGTGGGTGTGGGTGTGGGTGTGGGTGTGGGTGTGGGTGTGGGTGTGGGTGTGGGTGTGGGTGTGGGTGTGGGTGTGGGTGTGGGTGTGGGTGTGGGTGTGGGTGTGGGTGTGGGTGTGGGTGTGGGTGTGGGTGTGGGTGTGGGTGTGGGTGTGGGTGTGGGTGTGGGTGTGGGTGTGGGTGTGGGTGTGGGTGTGGGTGTGGGTGTGGGTGTGGGTGTGGGTGTGGGTGTGGGTGTGGGTGTGGGTGTGGGTGTGGGTGTGGGTGTGGGTGTGGGTGTGGGTGTGGGTGTGGGTGTGGGTGTGGGTGTGGGTGTGGGTGTGGGTGTGGGTGTGGGTGTGGGTGTGGGTGTGGGTGTGGGTGTGGGTGTGGGTGTGGGTGTGGGTGTGGGTGTGGGTGTGGGTGTGGGTGTGGGTGTGGGTGTGGGTGTGGGTGTGGGTGTGGGTGTGGGTGTGGGTGTGGGTGTGGGTGTGGGTGTGGGTGTGGGTGTGGGTGTGGGTGTGGGTGTGGGTGTGGGTGTGGGTGTGGGTGTGGGTGTGGGTGTGGGTGTGGGTGTGGGTGTGGGTGTGTGTGTGTGTGTGTGTGTGTGTGTGTGTGTGTGTGTGTGTGTGTGTGTGTGTGTGTGTGTGTGTGTGTGTGTGTGTGTGTGTGTGTGTGTGTGTGTGTGTGTGTGTGTGTGTGTGTGTGTGTGTTGTGTGTGTTGTGTGTGTGTGTGTGTGTGTGTGTGTGTGTGTGTGTGTGTGTGTGTGTGTGTGTGTGTGTGTGTGTGTGTGTGTGTGTGTGTGTGTGTGTGTGTGTGTGTGTGTGTGTGTGTGTGTGTGTGTGTGTGTGTGTGTGTGTGTGTGTGTGTGTGTGTGTGTGTGTGTGTGTGTGTGTGTGTGTGTGTGTGTGTGTGTGTGTGTGTGTGTGTGTGTGTGTGTGTGTGTGTGTGTGTGTGTGTGTGTGTGTGTGTGTGTGTGTGTGTGTGCGGGTGCGCGCGTGCCTGCGTGCCTGCGTGCGTGTTTGTGTGTGTGTTATGTGTATGTTGTACGTGTATCGTTCTTACTTACCTGTTACCCACGTTCAAGTCACTTCGATCGGCTGCCAATACATCAACGTTGGCGTTCGATGAGGGCGTCACTGATCGCTCTCCGGCTGGGGCCTTGGCGTCCCTGAAAACCGATATCCGTCATGGAGGGTTACAACGTAATAGAGAGCGTCCCAACTGGTTCGTACTGAAAAAGTCCATCGAGGCATAAGCGGCACATCCCAGCTTACCAGATCGACAAAGGGTCATCAGGGTCGGTACAAATATATACTCTAACAGCAAACTTTTAAACATATATTCTTACTCTCACTACACATCTAACGTACACTCTGGTACAAACATACGAAAGGCCTTGGGTACAAATAATATGACACTCAAGTGGGACGATAACGAAACCTGTACTTTTAGCTAAATAATGAAACCTACACTTTTAACTAAAGCCGATAAAAGAAAATGGCCACAGTCTAGCTCAGCCCTAGGCCTAGGACTTCGTTTACGATTGACCTGGGGGATTGGGCATGGTAGATGTACGCTACAGATCAAGAAACATATCTGCGTATGAATAGATGAACAAGCTGTTTCCGGCTGTCAAAATTCGTAAACAAATCATTTATGTTAACAAAAAACATTATATTTATTTTTCAAGAGAAAACCATAGGACCATAAGTACTAAAATAACAGATAAGCAAGATTCTAAGATCTGAGAACGTGTTCATTTCAATTCAATTAATTGTTCCGTTTAAATAGGAAGTAAATCTACCGGAACAGTATATTCAAATTGTGCAGTTGTTTTTTACTGTCGCAGGTGACAACGAGGAATGTTTTATGTTAACGTACCCGCCTGTAACATCTTTGCTCGTTCGCTGGCCACCTTCATCCACGGATGACTCGAACAGGGGGTTCCATCTCTCAGGAGCGACCTCGTCACTGAATGGAAAAGACCGGAAAACCAATGTTATTCATTGAATAGTTATATGGCAATATTGCACCAGTGCCATAATTGGTTCTCATCAACGTTCAATGACTGACTATGTTTCAAATGACTACAAAGAATCCGTTTTGTGCTTAACCCGCCATTGACGGGGGGGGGGGGGCGTTTAACGCCCGCTGACGAATGTTCGCAATAGCTGAAAAACTAATAGCGCTATCAACGTGAAACTTCGGATACCTTCTTATACGTCATTTTTACGACTTGTGTGCAAAAATGAAGAAATTTCGTCGATTTTTTCGAGTTATAGCGAATTTAGTGACGTCAATTTTTTTTTCTCGAGTTATAGCGAATTTAGTGACGTCACTACACACGAGTTTTACACCAAAATCAGTTAAACTTTGCCAAGCCGTACAAATGCTACATTTGAAGCAAAATGCAATCGAAAAACGCCAAAAGATAGCAAATTGCAAGGGCTACAAACTGGCTATCTCGGATTTGTGAAAATGTTAGTTTTTGACCCCAAAAAAACTTTATAAAAAAAATTAAGGGGAAAATTATCACAAAATCAAAATGTCAAAAACAAATATTAAAAAAAACGGAAGATATGTCAGAGAACCATACGTAGGCAACTACCATACCAAATTTCAAACTGATATCTCCATTTTTGACTGACTTATGACATCTAAAGTATGGGTCACCCATGTCATATTTTGAAATTGCGTTTTTTTGGCTTTTATTGACTAGATATAGACAAATAATGTCACCACTGTATTTCTGAGCCAAAACTGGTCTAGCAACATGCCTTTTTTGTTTAGATTTATCAATTACAAATTTTGACGTTCGGTGACCTGAACTTGACCTGAAATTGACATTTACTTCATGTAAATGAAGTCAAGTGGTAAAATGACTATCACTATCCAATTATACGTGGAAAATAACTCATAAAACATGTGTTGCATGACTTTCGTAGATATTTTGAGCATAGTGACCTTTTGTGACCTGACCTTTACCTTGACCTAGGCCAACAATCTCACTTTAGCTCATGCAGGATATGTATCATACCTTTGGCAGCACTTTGGGTGAAACTGGTCGCAATCGAAGGCTTTGGATGGAAAGTATGGCCCATAAACTCAAATACGCCGATTTTGACCTTTGATCTGACCGTGACCTGACATTTGACCTCACTTTGACATTTTTGAGCATGCTTTAGATTCGTCTCATTGAGAGCTTTCGTTTGCCGCCTTGCGCGTCTCGCTGCGATCGTTAGTTCGGAAGATAACCAGTGTAACGCCCACCCCCCCGTCAATGGCGTTATGCCGAGACCCCAGTCAATGCCGGGTTAATGACGAACCAATTTCTTGGTCGTATTGCGCTTAGGATAAGTTGAATGCAACACTAAGCACATCATACATGTGCCTAATACACACGACGCCCGAATGATGAACATAACATTGATGCTCAAATCATTCAACGACATCACACAAAGTCGGATGATACAACACACAGCCACTACAACTGAAATATATTGTTGATCCTTTCCTTTCTTACCCGTTGGAGCATGTTTCCACATCCACGGTGCTGCAGGAAGCCAGCGAAATGGCAGTGGACATCCCGGCGTCGGTGGGGCTGGAATAGTATATTGGAAACTGTTAGCCCGCGAATGGTGCCACGGGTGGTATATTTCTAAAGGGAAAAGGCAACACAAACGCACGCAATAAATGAAAACGCTTTAAGAGGTGTAGATGGCACTGCTGTATCATTATTTTGGCTTTAGGGCGCTCCATCTGAGAGCATGGGATGTCTTGCATGCGTGTTAAATACGCAATGGGGTTGTGGACAGGTAGTGAGGTTTTACGCATAATAAATTCAGCATATTTTTTCGATTTTTCGATATACTTCTCACACACATCTTAGACTGCCTTCTGTCCTAAAACTTCCTCTTAACTTCTCATATTTTTGTAAAAAACATTCTTGATTTTGTTTGTGACGTCATGACACTCGTGATTTGCGACGGCACTTTTGATTTCCACCATGGTCGTGACGTCACAACTTCAAGGACATGAGCTTAATTGTTTTAGTTTTCTAATCATTTTTGAGTTCATTTCGCATTTTTTATAATACAAAAAATATTTACATTATGAAAAATTATCCTTGTTTTTATGAACCCCAAAAAATTGGTACCTTACAAAATTGTCCCAACCCCATTACACACACAACCAAACGCAGACTCCGTGCACTAAATTATCCAGCGCCTCGCTGGGGGAGGGATAAAACCCCTTAATAACATTGCAAAGCAACATCTATATTTGTACTGAATATGGGCTCTTGAAGTTTGTGTATTGTGTACCACATGACGTCCTTTTTATATGTGCTATTTTTGGCTTTATGACTAGATATCAACAAATGAATGCAACCATTGTATTTCTGATGCCAAACGGGTCCAAAATAATGTATTTGCTTTTGACATTTCGTTATTTAAAATGTTGACCTTATACAGGCGCGGATCTAGGGGGGGGGGGGCGCTTGGGCGCGCTCTCCCCCTCCCCCCTGAGCCGGGTCGCGCCATGTATCGCCCGCCAAGTGCGCCCGTAGGGCGCAACTTTTTGTATGGCGCCCAACCCCCCCCCCCACCCCTGACCGAAATCCTGGATCCGCGCCTGTTATATGACCTATCCATGACCTTACCTAGGCACAAATTTCACTGAAATGAGGTCAGGTATGATTTCTTTTATAATTTAGCCTTTGGAAATGGGGAGGGAGGGGGGTAAATTTACTCCCATCACCAGCGGGTCACGTTCGGCTGGAGACCCAGCGGGACGCGGGTGAAACAAGAATAACTCATGGACCCGCCCCTGATATAATCCTGCTTGGCTATTTACCCCACACCCCCAAAAAAGGAAAAAATCGGTTCGGTCAGTTGGTGTCAAGTAGTGCCTATCTCACATCCAGATGCCAGGTATAACCATGCAAACTCACCTCACCCGCTTTACCTCACCTCACCTCACCCGTCGTGATCTATCTGTATACCAATTTTGAAGCCAATCCAAATAGTCCGCGAATGTATTTCCTAATATGAATGTGAATGTGAGCCAATTGGACACACATGTTGGTTATTTTGATTATAAAATGATATTTATAATATTTAATATAATTGCAAATTCCAAGTTCCAAAAGCATTAATGACTTTACGTTTCACTTTTTAAGCGAATAGAACATTTATTTTGATTTTGCATTAGGTATTATTTTGTATAAAGCATGATGTGGAATAAAGCGGCGCCGATGCGACAGTGATATTTGGGACATGCGGAGGTCATGCAAATGTTTGTTTATGATTTAGTTTTTGATATGGTATAGCCTAGAAATTAGGAAAAGGTGTGTACCTTTTGATAATTTTTCGTGTGAAAAAGGTGTGCGTGTACTGTGTGGTTTATGAACCAAAGTGTGAGTTAGTTACCTTTTCTAAGTATTTAGGTACCTACCCCTAACCCTACCAGTTCCAAGGTATTCACCTAGTTAGGGCTGATTGAACAGTGGCTTTGTGCCCACTGGAGTTGGACACAAAGCCTCGCTTTCTTTACGCATAGATGAATTACAGGCTACAGCTCAGGACACAGAGCTCATATAATTGGCCATTAAGTGCCTGGTTTGTCCACAGGGCACAGATGAATGCTGGGCCGCTGGCATATTTTGTGGACAGTTTAGCTGTTCGACCAAAAAAGAATGATTCTTTGAGCAATGAATGATTCAATCAGCCTATTTTCTCTGTATGAATGATTCAATCAGTGACTCACAACAGGTTTGCGCATGAGGTGAATCGATTCATGAGTCATTCATTTGACATAAGAATGATTCAATCAAAAGTAGTCGATTCACATTGAATCATTGACAAGTCTGGTATTAATATTGTTTGGTTAACAAATGATGGTATGAAAGTAATATTTACAAATCAAAACGATCGAAAAAAATAATAGTTATTAGGTATTTACTTTAATAACAGTCGGTTTCCGTCGTTGTGATTACAGCGACACCTGCAGTGCTATGGTGGCGCCATCTGCATGGAATTAATTCAATTTAAGGATTCTCTCAGGAGATCATCCACTGTTCTCAACAGGTGACTGCTAAAGCATCCCGCGGGTTCGATCCTCGATCGCGACAGACTTTTATAATTCGTTGACTGCCTGATGGTCTCAGAGACATACAATTGTCAGCTGGAGACATATTTACTCTCAACAACCAACGCGGAGACCATGTAGATGTATCAGGCGAGACCATCCACTGAAAGGTCTCGAAATGGAAACCGTGCAGGTTTCTCAGGGAAGAGCATTCAGCAAAAGTTCTAAAAAGTGTTTCTGAGTGTGCGCTTGGGCGCTGCTTGCCGTACCCGTATGCGGCTTACACCACTCGTGGCTTCAGAATAACATACACATACACATACACGCACACGCACACGCACACGCACACGCACACGCACACGCACACGCACACGCACACGCACACGCACTCACACTCACACTCACACTCACACTCACACTCACACTCACACTCACACTCACACTCACACTCACACTCACACTCACACTCACACACTCACACTCACACACTCACACTCACACTCACACTCACACTCACACTCACACTCACACTCACACTCACACTCACACTCACACTCACACTCACACTCACACTCACACTCACACTCACACTCACACTCACACTCACACTCACACTCACACTCACACTCACACTCACACTCACACTCACACTCACACTCACACTCACTCACACTCACATATGCGATGTTTCATGTTATGATGTCACGCGATGATGCAGCGACGCGATGTTTTCCCGTTGGACAATTAGGTCTATGCTAGTACAGATGCGAATGAGTCGGTGTATGGCAGACAGTTACCATAGGTATAGGTGTGGCATATAAGACGGTCCTTGTGCGCTGTGAGGAATGTGAATATTGGTCGTGTCTCAATAAATGGAAAAGAAGAAGAATAGGATAGGCCCCCGCCCTTTCCCTGCCTGGGCTAACCCGGGACCGGCCCTCAGCATGAGCTGCGGGGCCGGTCGGCCGGCGCTGGTCGACGGCTCGCACGCCCGGCCGGTGGCGTGGGGGCGCCGCTTCGCGAACGGGAGCCGCTGCAAAACGCGAGGCGGCGCGGGCGGGGGTCGCCCATGATCGCTCATGATTACTTATAGGATGTACTGTATGCTGAACTGTACTCTACTGTATGTTTTTCAAGGTATTTTTTGGTGACAAATATACTTTTGAGAGAAAAAAACACAAAAAAACACTGCCTGCTGCCTACCCTTCCACGCACCAACGAGTTTAGCCAATGCCAAGCCTGTCAGCTACCACCTGCCATTTTTCTTGGAAACTTAGCATTTCTCCCTCATTTACTGCTATGTATTTTTCAATATTTATGTACTTTTTTGCAAAGTTAGTGAATCTGTTATCGACCGATTTTAAAACAACTAATAGGAATCGATAGAGATTGAATTGGAAATTGATATATGACGGTGACGTTTGAAAATTAAAAAAATCATAGGCGTGTACAGGTCACTCAATATGGGGGTGAAGTAAATGCGTAATAAAACTTTTTTTTAATAAAATAAATGAAATGGTATGTGATTGTGACATTAGAAAAAACAGTTATAAATCCTATTTCTTTTGCCATAGGCGGTACCAGGTTAGTGAAAAAGGGAGGTCAAATTGGAGAAGAAAAAAATATTAACCGCAGACAAGTTGCTACCTAGCACTATAGATATGTTACTGATCGTAGATAGTTACTTTTGCATGTTTTACTTCATCATAGGCGTATCCAGGATCCAAACTGGGGCGGCGCAAGACCTTTTGATATGTGTATTATCCGCTATTATGATACTAACTAGTCAACAGTGACTATTTCACTTACAACTTCAATTAATATTGCTTACCCCCTTTTTACCCTACCTGGACTCGCCTATTATCTTATAATCGTTCGTAGAGTAGTCTGTGGTGCGTGTTTCATCCGAAAACTGCAGTATGTTATGTCATTGTTCGCCCATGCCTCTTAGTTTCCTTGGAATAATATGTCCCCCTTTCTTCCATTCCTGAGCGCGCCTCTGCAAAAAATGACTTTATTCCCTTTTCTGGCCTCATATGTGCATATATCATTATAAGCTAAATGTCTATTGCACCGTTATCGCTGGCATATCGTCATCACCATGCCAGCCACCCCCTTTTCATGTGCCTGAACACGCCCCTGAAACTCTATATGTAATAAATTATGCAAATAATGGAAGCAGAAGCTATCTTTTACATCTTGATAGCTATAAATGCCCCTTACATCGCTCTATTGGCTTCCCGCCAAGCATTGAATACTTCCTGGAACCACCCCCCCCCCCTTTCAAGCCCCTGAAACCGCCTCTGCCATGCAATTGTTATGATATTTCATTAACATCAACTAATTTGCACTTGTTGCAGTCACTGTAAGCCGATGTAACTCCTTCATACTTGAGGCAGTTAGGAAGAAACCGTGAAGATCGCATTTCCGTATTATCGCCAAATGTCGCCTCCGAACCCACCCAAAACTGTGCCCTGGAACCGCTTCTGTTCATGTTAAGAACTCAAAATTTTGACTCCAAATGTGGTATTCAATTCTATGAAAAGTCCTAAAATGTTATGGGCTTGCTCCCAGCCGTTCTGGAGATATCTGCGAAAAACATGAGGGGAGGGGGGCGGAATCCGCCCCCTGTTACAAATAGGGTTAAGGGAATTCTTACACAATGCAATTCTGCATTAATGATGATTGTGGTTTTAGGGCAACACAACTGCCTGGTTATGTGGCGCCCATGAAATTCTCCATTGTTCCTGCTCTAAAAAATGAAGCTGGTGTTGTAACGCTGGTTACATTTCTTCGTGCTGGAACTACGGCTAAATTGTCCACCTCTCAGCACCTGAGCCCGTGCGGGCCCGGCCACGTTAGCACGAGTACCGTCGGCCATGTTTCAGGAAGCGAAATCACTGGCCGGCCAGCCCCGCCGCCCAACAGTAGAGTAAACACACCTGCGGGCCATTTTCACACACGCCACTTCGCGCCGCTTCACCTCTTAACACCACTGCCGGAAAAGCCAGTGCCCGGCGGTCGGGACTGCGGGACGATGTCCTCTAAACTCTCGGAATGCCTGCCAGCTGAAGACGGTGACAGCCCGCGAGCAGACCGGAGGGACAAAGGCAGTCGCACCGTCAGGGGGGCCAGGGGCGGTCGCGCCGTCAGGAGGGCCAGGAGCAGTCGCGCCGTCAGGATGGCCAGGAGCAGTTGCACCGTCAGGAGTGCCGGGGGCGGTTGCGCCATCAGGAGGACCAGGAGCAGTCGAGCCATCAGGAGGGCCAGGAGCAGTCGCGCCGTCAGGAGGGCCAGGAAAAGTCGCGCCGTCAGGAGGCTCCGAGGCAGTCGCACCGTCAGGAGGGCAGTGGGCGGTCGCGCCATCAGGAAGACCAGGAGCGGTCGCACCGTCAGGAGGGCCGGGGGCGGTCGCGCCATCAGGAGGACCAGGAGCAGTCGAGCCATCAGGAGGGACAGGAGCGGTCGCGCCGTCAGGAGGGCCAGGAGAAGTCGCGCCGTCAGGAGGGTCAGGAGCAGTCGCGCCGTCAGGAGGGTCAGGAGCAGTCGCGCCATCAGGAGGACCAGGAGCAGTCGCGCCATCAGGAGGACCAGGGGCGGTCGCACCGTCAGGAGGGCCAAGGGCGGTCGCGCCGTCAGGAGGGCAGGACAACATGGCCGGGAGGATCCAGAAAGGAAGTGGTGCTGGAAATGCGCGCCAGGAAGATGGGTCGGGCTCGTTAAGAGTACAGTGGTGTCCGCCCATTTAAACTGATGGAGCGGACGAGTGACTGAGTGAACGTGGAAACAGACGCTACGATTCGGAGCGGTGACTATCAACGTATCATCCGGGTTGCACCTGTCATCTGTCACAGTGCTCATTTCCCCGCCCGCACAATATCCAAATATCCACGGTCTGTCACCCTGCGTCGTACCCTATGGTCGTGTGCTCCAATAGGCGATCTGAGGCAGTGAGGGATCTCGGGCGGGAGGGACGGAACGGGGCAGCCGAACGGGATCTAATGACCCAGGGAAGGGATCTTCCCCCATGAGGAGAAGAGTGGTGAAGCGTGGATTTTGAGGAGGGGCGGGGACGGGGTCCTGGGGAAATATGTGTCACAGGAGGGATGTAAAGAGACTGTTCCGGCGTGACGTAACTATCAATATGACATGTAACCGCACAGGTGGGGATAAAATAAAAATGAAGGATCGCAGAGATGGAAGATATTATGAACTGAACGGAGTGATGATCGAGAAGCCGCGAGGCGGGATGGATTTCGGACGGATCTGACGTACCGGAGGCGACGGCTCAACGGAACGTATTCCGCTTCACGTAAATTAACGCTGCCTCATTATTCCTGATACACCATATCATAAATATTCATCCGCATGCACTGCAAATTATGTCAAAGTTTTAGGTGAAACTTGGTTTTAATTATTTTCGTTGAATGAATACGAACCGATTGTCAAGCTCATTTGTCAGTCAACACGTTTGATTTGAGAGTAACGGCTAGCAGGCTTTCGGCATGTTAAAAGTTTACTGTATATGATGGTATGCCGTGCTAAAAACCTATACAAACATTTAAATCATAAACTTTACTGCAACTGAACTTTTGTAAAGAGGTATACCATTTTATCCAATTATCTCGCACTTAAATAAATTGCGCACGGTGATCTATTGATACCGGTTTCGCAGAGACGTATCGTGTTATTTAAGTATGTCAGGGCGATGACATCCCAGCAATGGCCGCTGTAATGTGTCGCGTCTCCGTACCCGGCCCGCCGAGGCCAGGCACGTAGGGAATGACCTGCTTACGGCGGCGGCGAAAGGCTCCAGCGGCTAATTGACACCAGCTTGTATAGCGCGGCGGACGGAGGGGAGCCGGCTCTGGCGCATAAACACTGTGAGACAGACGATGAAGTTGTAGGTATGTTTCGAAGAGTTAAAAGTTATAGATGTTTTCAGTTGCCGGGAATTATACGCGGAATGGTTGAAAATGGATATGATATGACCGACCAGCCAATGGCACTAACTTGAGTTTACCTGGGATAACACTAGCGACGTACATATATACACACGCACATGCACACGCGCACGCACGCACACGCACACGCACACGCACACGCACACGCACACGCACACGCACACGCACACGCACACGCACACGCACACGCACACGCACACGCACACGCACACGCACACGCACACGCACACGCACACGCACACGCACACGCACACGCACACGCACACGCACACGCACACGCACACGCACACGCACACGCACACGCACACGCACACACACACACACACACACACACGCACACACACACGCACGCACGCACGCACGCACGCACGCACGCACGCACGCACGCACGCACGCACGGACGCACGCACGCACGCACGCACGCACGCACGCACAACAAGTGACCCGAAACGAATTTCACCCCGTTTTCAAACAAATCACAAGTAAATTTGCCCACTCTGACCTCCAGAGCCCATTCTGGCCTAGATATGGCCCATTCTGACCTCTAGAGAGCTCAACCTGGTCTCTGTAGATGTAGGGGCCACTTCAGCCTCCAGAGGGTCCAGTCTGACTGCCTGAGGGCCCATTCTAACTTGAAAAGGGCCCATTCTGGTTTGTAGAGGCCTCATGTTAGCATGTGAAAGGCATATTTTTAACTAAAAGGGTCTATTCTGACCTACATTTGTCGTCAATGACAAACATTCCCACCAAGGCTTGAGGGTGCACGAGAAGGCCTTAGGGGGCCCACCAAGGCCTGGGCGGCCCACTTTGCTACGTGACCCCCTCCTTCACCGAATCATGGATCAGTCAGTGACGGTCATAATATAACTATGCTTTGACCCAGATACAACATGGCTCAGAAAGTCGACTGGGCCCGCTGGATGCCAGAATGGGCACTCTGGATGTCAAATAGTGGTCCTCTGAAAAGAACAGAGGGGCCCTCTGGAAACCAGATGGGCTCCTGGAGGCCAAAGCGGGTCCTCTGTAGGTCAGAGTAGGACCTCTGGAGGCCAGAGTTAGCCTCATTGAAGCCAGATGGGTCCTCCGGAACCTAGGGGGCACTTGGCTGGTCTGGGAGTGCACTGACTCTGGTCTGATGGCCCTATCAGACCTCTGGCCTGGTCAGGCAGGGCCAGAGGCCATCTTAACCCGCGCCGTGCCGGTGCTCGGCGCCACCTTCGCCGTGTCGGGGAGGGGTGCGTGATCACCTTCGCCGTGCCCGGGAGGGGTGCGCTTCGACGCTCCCTTCAAACGCGGCTTCTATGGGACCAAAGACACCGTTCGAAGGTTCGTTCAAATACATTTTGAAACTATTTCAGGCATTTGTTTTGTATCAGGTCAATATTGAGGTCACCAGAGGTCATCAAGGGTCAGATTTGCAAGTTTTAGGATTTCGCTCAAGAAATTCCCAGATAACACAGGAACTATGATAGCTAGAATCAAACGGAAAACAGCAATGGAAAGCTTTTGACAAATACAATCTGCACAGTGCCCTCAGATTTGAGGTCAGGTAAATAGTTTAGGTTCCAGAGCTCATCAAATGTCAAAAAGGCTATTTTTTTTAGAAAAACAGTTTTCACAAATATTTTTTACCTAACAAAGATAGGACAATAATTTGGACGCCATCGTGTTTGTCTCGTCAAGGTGCTTTGTACCATATGCATGATGACTAGGTTAAGTCAACTTAAAAGTTCGACCTTATTTCAAGGTCAAGTGGTACCCAATTAGGTTATGTTGCAAATTGCAAGACGTGCCTCGACGAGACAAACACATTGGTGCCAGTTTCACTTCTATCTTGATTTTGTCGAGAGTTATTGGCAAAAAAGTGTTGGTGACCTCGGGTGACCTCATCTGACCTTGTAAGGGTTACTGAACAAAAATTGAACCTGGAACGTCCAGAATGGTCCATGATAACATGATCCAGAAGGAATTGGGCTGACATAATTCGTATCCTCAGAATAGGAAGCATTTGATTATTTCCCCATTGACTTATACTGGGGAGGTCACGAAATTGACCAGACCTTAGGTCACCGATATTACAAATCCGAGATAAGCATATTGTAGGTACTATTACTCTTATGAAATCCGGTAAGTACGAAATCGATCGGCCAAAACTGTGGCTGTGGTGCGACCGGAAACAATTTTGGAGGTGGGGTCACGTAACCTGGTCTGGTGACCTGACCTGAGATGACCCGAGGTATTTGTTTTTACATAATGTGCGCAATTGATGCCAAAACAGCTATGCCGAAAAACGGCGGTGCTACGCTCCGCCATTTTTTCGCTATCCTCGAAAAACCTTAGAGTCTAAACGCCTACCGGCACGGCGTGGGTTAACCAGTCTAGGGCCTGGAGACCAGAGGTTGCCAGCAATCATTTGCAAATGCAATACAATTTGGCGGACAACCATGCAACACAACAGTAAGATGAATGTTAGCATTGGATTTCCAGCACATTTTTCCATATAGAACAGGGTTACGTTTGTTTCCAAATTGTGCGTTGTACATTCAAAAACCACAAATGATCAAGGGAGGGGGCTTTTTCCGACATTAGGAACAATAATTATGTATTTAATACAAAAAAGCGGACCAACCGCAACAGCCACGAAGTACTGGAATTGGTTAACTTATGCATGAACAATGGTATTATGGTGGCATGGTGGTACGTTTGTCGCAATTCATGAAGAATACGTTGTAAACATGTCCCTGGCATAGCATATTACGAACATGGCATATTACGAATTTAGTCCGGTTTCCCTATGGTGGCCATACGCTTCCAGCCGCCCGGGAGCGGCAAATGAGCGGCTTGGTCCGTAACGCAGACAAATGTTCTTTGTTCAACGTCATCTCATCAGGTTCTCATCAACAAACAACACCACATGTCACATGCGATCAACTGCTGTGTATTTCCAAAACAAAAACGGGCAATGCCAAAACACACCCAGGCGACATCACTGTCGAAGAAAATAGCAGTCACACGTTGCTGACAATTTTAGCCCAAGACACGCGTGTTGTGTTGTGTGGCCCTTCCACCCTGTGTAGCCGTCTTCCATGTCGTGGTCGGTTTCTGCTGTAGTCATGTCTGGTGTCAGAACTCGTTGACTCCGCTAGCTCAGCAGGATCAGCGTTGTTGTTGCGATGCTATCTGCTTCTGTGCCAGTTCTGGGGATCACCAGCACCATAAGTGTGAAATGCCACTCACGTACATACATGTTACGCGCAATGTGGTGAATCGGGCATACCGTTTAGCAGGTGCAATGGCAGTTATCAGGCAGGAAATCGTGGACATATTCATTTGTAGATTGCCTAGGCATTTTGTAGATAGCTTGTAAGCCAGTATGCATAGGTACACTTGGGTATTGGCGCTGGAAGCAATGGGTCGGTGCAACCCCAGTATGGAGAAGCCAAAAACATGGCTCTAAAAAATTGCAGGTCAATAGCGAAATAGTAATGAGGAGTAAGAATAAGTTTCGTCAGGGCATCATGTGATTTGCAACTCATTTTTCTGCTCTCGACAAACTAGCACGAACACCAAGCAAACGTTGGCTTTCTTATTCACCCCTAGCGTTAGTTCTGAAGCTCTTTTTTCTAGACCGCCACCCAGTGGCGCACGCAGGGGGGGGGGGGGGGGGGTCAAAGGGGTCAGTTAACCCTCTCGAAATTTCTGAGGGGCCTATATTCTGGTCCATACCTGGCTGGGGCCCGGTCTTGGTCAGGCCTGATCGAGGCAGGGGCCCGGTGCTAGCGAAGGCGTGATATGGGCCTGGTCAGAACGAGGGCCCGGTCACAACAGGGCCCGGTCCTCGCATATTCTTGATACGGGCCCGTTTCTGGTAGGGGTCTGGTCTTGGTCAGGTCCGATCGAGGTAGGGGCCCGGTGCTGGCAAAGGCGTGATATGGGGCCCGGTCAGGACGAGGGCCCGGTCACAACAGGACCCAGTCCTTGCATGTTCTTGATACTGACCCGTTTCTGGTAGGGTCCGGTTTTGGTCAGGCTCGATCGAGGCAGGGACCCGGTGCTGGCAAGGGCGTGATATGGGCCCCGGTCAGGACGAGGGTCCGGTCAGGACCAGGGCCCGGTCAGGACCAGGGCCCGGTTACAATTGGTACAATGTCCAAGTGCGACGCGATCCGAACGGTTGCCAAAATTACAGCCCGCTAAGCCCAACCATCTCTGAGCATCTCTGAGCCTTGCAGAACATATGTATCGATGATTTTGAGTATCCAAGCCCACCGAAGATAATGGGTAGCAGATCTCCCGAGAAAAACACCTCTAGTTATTACGACGTTTTAAGTTTGTGACGCAATCTATTCCCCGTGCTTCTCTCATTTTGTCCAAACTCCAGAAAGTCTGCGCGCAGTTTCCAGACAGCTATGCAGCAACTGGTTGACACCAGACCCTGGATCCGTTGGTTATGCCTTCCCAAGTCATGCGCGAGACCTTCTCCACATGTGTTGCGATGCTGCATGTTGTACAAATCAGCCATGTATCGCGCCAACTGATCACACATACCTGCTACGAAAATACCGTATCGGTTCACCACTACTGCGTGTTGTCATTGACATAATTTCGTCAACTCTCGACAATTATTGTACCGCATATTGGTAGCACACGCACCTAAAATTCGCACATTAGTAGCACACGCTGTCACCTTACACGACATTGACAAGACAATTAACATGTATCAGATCCCCTGCGGTAGGGTGGCCCGCTCAAAAACAAGCGACCAAAATCCGCGAAGTTTTCTCAAAACGGGTGGGGGTCCGCACACAAGTTTTTTTCCCCGGGCCGGCCTATAGCCATTTCCCGGGTGGGGGAAAATTACTTCTGGCAATTTGCCAGGAAAAAGAATTACGTTAACCGGTTTTTGTGAACCCGGAGCAAGCTAGGGAGTAGGGCGTCTATTTTACGTTAGTTTATTGTTCAAGAAAATATAATCTCTATCTTACGTTAAGTATTTCGTTCAAGGTCAAAATTAAATAAAACACGAGACACATACATACACATTTTATTCCATACACACACAGACATACATCCACATTTGAACATACACTTGTGAAAGATGTCAGTGTTGGTGGAGCCGAGGCGCCATCATTGCGGCAACGACAGGCTGTTGCCAGTCCCCTGGCTCCAGCGCCCCGGCGAGACCTGGGCCTCGTTTCATAAAGCTTTTGGCGTAACTTACGAAATGCGTGAGTTACGCCATCAAAAGCTACGCACCGTAAATTAGTCCGTTTCACCAAGGTGCCGACGGAGTTGTTTACTCCGGCGCAGTTTGCGTTGCTGGCGTAAACAATCAAGGGTGTTTTAATAATTGAAGTGTATTGAAAGCATTATAATAAACATTTGTTTTTAATGCAATTATTGAAATTGGAATCATACAAAATATTAAAAAAATATTTGTAAAATAAATAATGTTAAAATATCGTTTCTGAGTAAATAAATAACAAATATTCTCTGGACCCAGGCGAAAGCCATTAGAGCTGCCATTATCAAGCCGACGTATCCGGTGTGAGAATTTAAAGCCCGCACGTATGTGGGTTTAGTGAAAAGCTCGCGTGATTCTCGTTTTTTGTTCTTATTTAATTAATACATTACTAGTAAATCAAATTAATAATATGCTTTCTATTGCATGTGAACAGTCATGGCGATAATGCCGATAGAACCACCAACAGAAATCCTCGTCTAAAAAATTAATCGGACATATTGCCACTTGCCAGCACGCAACACAAAACGATGCGAGACAAATTTACTTTATATATACATGTAATCCAGGCCCGGATCCAGGCAGAAGGGGCTGCCCCCCCCTCCCCCCTGAGCCCGGGTCCCGCCCATGTCGTGCCATACAAACGCGCCCGTATGGCGCAACTTTTTGTATGTCGCTCCCCCCCTGACTGAAATCCTGGATCCGCGCCTGTAACCTGCCACCGTCGAGACTATTGCCCGCATCTTCATTTGAGGTCGGCCAAAGCATTGTTTGTCGATTGTATTTGCGTATTAGATCCGGCGAATTCGACCGCCTCTCCTTCCGCACCATGCGGAAGGAGAGTCACTGGCCGGAGGGGCGCCGTCACTCGCCGAAGAGGGACAGTCACTAGTCGGAGTCGGAGGGGCGCCGTCGCTGGCTGGAGGGGCGCTGTCACGGGCCGGAGAGGCGCCGCCCTCACTGGCAGGGGCGCAGTGACCGGGGGCGCCGTCACTGGCCGCAAAAGTGACGTTACTGGCCGGGGAGCGTCCTCACTGGCCGGAGTGGCGCAGTCACCGGCCAGAGGGGCGTCGTGACCGATCGGAGGGGCGCCAGCTTTGCATGGGTGCCTCGGGTCCAAAGGACCAGGTCATGACCTGCATGACCTGATACTCGGTACGCCACTGCATGATGCAATGTATGAAATATGAATCCAATCCATTACGGACTCATATGGGCTATGGCATGGATCATGCGGATTTACTGATCTAATTGTGGTTAGTGTGAAACAGTCCAGTGTATAGATGGCAGCACATAAAACAGATGAGAAGCTAAGATGATGACAAGTCATGATGACACGTCATGACATGTCATGATGACAGATGGCTTATCTAATAGAAAGTTCACTGACAACAAATTGATGTGTTCAGCCACGCCACCAAAACACACAAACTCAGTCACTGACGCCTTTATTGATCAGCAGTCAGTATATATGTCAGCAAAAGTGCCTTGAAAATTCCACAATTTTCCTTAATTCAGTGAAAACTCAATGATGATCTGATTCAACACACAGGTCCATGGCGGCACTTGTCTTCAAGGCCTCGCTCATAGCTTCAACTGTATCTTACATTGGCCTTACATCACAGTGTTGCTCCCAATATCCAGATTTGTTCAGCGTTCATCCACTCTTAACTGCAGCTTGGCATGAACAGACATTTTCCTACCAATTTCACTCACCAGCTGCAGACAACTGATAATGTTTGTTCCAGAAGAAGTCACTGTTCACCGGTCACATTGGTCACATTAACGTTTGCAAGAGGCAATTGAATATGCTATAATAAATGGCAAGCATTCAGCATACCTATACAATAGGCTTAGTAAGTTTTGTGTGATGTGATTTTTGACATGACATCAACATTTTTGACATGACATAGATGATTCTGGCTAAATATATTATTACTGGCTAAATCTATGAATAACTAATGATTGGAATCAAATGTTGAGGCACTAGCTGACTGAAATGAGATGTCTGAATTTTCAACTTTGACAACCACAGTTTACAAAAGTAATAGATAGGTTTAGGAATGTTGGTCATCATGCACCTATAGATGCATGGTGACCAAAATTTGGGAAGGTGTGTATCAGTGGGGAAGATTGCAGCTTCAACACATCTATGTCTCGCCACAGTATCTGCTGTAATGCCCAATGTGCGACCGTCATTAGTATTGCATTAGTAATCATATTAGTATTAGCATTGGTATTGCCAGAGAAATAAAACTAACCCCAGGCTTGGCTTGCATTAGCATTTCCTGAGTATTGCCATTGGTAAGGGTTAGTTACACCTTAGTTTGCATGAGTTACCTTAGGGCGGGCTTATCATTACATGATTATTACCTTAGTAAGGGTTAGTTTTGCTAGTAAGGGCCTGAGTGTTACTGTCGTGAGTTATGACAACTCACGTAAATACTCAGGCAAAACTCATCCTTGTTTGAGTTTCGCCTTGGTATTGCATGATAAATACAAAATAAATGTGAGTTTTACTGAGTGAGTTTTGACAACTCAGGCAAGGCATGAAATGTGAGCATTTTTTCCAGTGTACACGTTAAAGGGAGTGTGCCTACTCACATCGCTTAGTTGGGGTTATTGACACTGGTCTATAGAACACAATTTTATGAATTGAACCATTACTTCATTTCTCCAGATTCACCCTATAGGGTGAATCTGGAGAAATGAAGTGTGTGTATATGTTGTTGAGATATTAAAAGACTCCAGGAATTTGCTTGGGAGCAAAAAGTTATCGGGTAGACTCCAGAGGGCTTCCGCTACTAGAAGCACTGCAACTATCGATTAAACTGCTAGCATATTGTTAGCGCCGGCCAATAGCAATTCAACAAAACAGCTCGTGCACGTTGATAGCAGCAGCCGAACAGAAACTGGACGGCCATCATGTTTTTCGATGATGGCCGTTTCGATGATGGCCGATGGCCATTTTTTGAAGAAGATATCAATTTAGAGCTACGAAACTTGCACATAATAAAGTTCACAGCGGCAAGAACGTGCTGTGCAAAACTCGTCTGTCTATCTTGCATGATGTGACCGTAATTGTATTGTCTTATGTGCGCCGTTTTACATAACATCACCATAGTGGCGATCGTTTTATAGATATCGAAACAAAAGTAAACAAAAAACAATAGAAGTGAAAATTCAACTAAAGGGGCTCCAGATGTGAATTTCATCATATACAACAATCAAACCAACAGCTACTTACCGTATGAAAAATATTGTTGACATTCCAAAACAGTAGGCACACTCCCTTTAACGTGGCCAATTCACAGCTTACCTAAAAAACATGAACTCATGAAAATAAAACAACTTGAACTGGTGAACTTGTATGTTTGTGGCTTAATTACCTGTGAGCCATGCTTGTGTCTCCCTGTATCATGGTCAATAAATGTTACATGTTATGTTCAAATTATTAGTGTGGCTAATGTACAAAAGAACCACAATACAAATAACCATGACAAATCACCATAAGTATGATACCCAACTGCCAGTCGGCATTACGCTATCACCTTGCTCACTACTACTGGTCAGAGAAGTCTTGTAAATCATGTTAACTAATTGAAAACAATGCTTGCCATCTATTGCAACATTGCACAAATGGTATGAGACTACAGTGAATTATAAATCGATTCTTACAAACACATGTATGTCATGAGGTGGTCCACATGGTATTTGAGACACTCAAATTCTTCAGAGATTCAACTAATACTTCAGTTTCTTGCTTCACATAAATATCTTGCTATGCTCTTGAAGAAAGTTTCAATGTAAAATCATCACACCAGCCTCTAATGTCGTCGCCAGGCTCACAAAATATGCCAGCAATGCAATCAAAACAACTTTCAAGGCCATCGGAGCACTAAAACAACGCAACAAATCTTTGCGTTGCTTTTTACCGAAAATCAATGCCCTGAAATATTATTTGACATAAGCTACGCCCTTTTATGAAACGCAAATGCCGTAACTTACGAACAATTCGGTGCTTTGACGTAAATGAAGCGGCGTAGTTGCAATGGCGTAGCTTACGCCGGTTATTTCTTTATGAAACGGAATTGGCGTAGGCTGCGCCAAAATCGGCGTAAACTACTTAGGTTCGTAGGTTACGCCGCTTTATGAAACGAGGCCCTGGTTGTGGGGTGTAATTGCTGGGAGAAAACTCCTAACTAATAAAAAACCCAGCGTCTATCGCAATGGGGGAAACCTGCGCAGAAAGCCAAAATTGCGCTAGGGAAAAAAAACTGTTATATTTGATTAAATAATCGTGTTTGGAAGAGGAAATCAAATAGGAGACCAATCAATTCTGGATAACTATCACCCAACAGCGTCTGCAAGTTCAATGTAATGCGATTCCGTTGCGTGTATTCAATTATTTTCCGGCGTTTGGCGTTGTGTACTGGGCAAGTAATCAGTAAATGTTTTATAGTGTACCGAGGATAACCTGGGCAGTGTTGGCAATTTGGCGGAGGAAGGTTTTCCATAATATAATAATTAGTAATTTTGTATGACCGAGGCGGAGGCGTGCTAGTATTATTTCTTTTTCTCGACAATTCTGATGACTGGAAATAAAATGTTGGACTTTCGGTTTGATCGGATGTAGGTGGAAATGCGGAGCAGCGCCCCACTCATGCTGGCGCAATATGCTAAGTTGTGAATTTATATGATTTAAAACATCTGATACTGGGCTTGGTAAATGATTTTCTGATGGCAACTCCAGACTTAATTTTGCCAGTCTATCGGCTTCTTCGTTTCCTGGGATACCGGCGTGTCCCGGGATCCATAGGAATGTTATGCTGTTGTTTTTGTTGCTTAAATACTTGATGAGCTGTCTGATTTTGAATACTATCGGGTTTCTAATGTCTCTAATTGATGAAATGGCAGATATCGAGGCTGACGAGTCTGTGCAAATGATTACTTCTTTCAGTTTTTCCTTTCTAATATATATTAATGCTAACAAGATCGATGATAATTCCGCTGTATATATGCTATTTATGTCTGGAAGTCGGAAGTTATTTTGTGATGTGTTGGAATAGTAAGCACCACCGGTTCGGCCGTCGCGCCGCGACCGCACACAAGGGCCCGCTCTTAGGGCTCTGATCCCCCGAAATGGAATCCTGCGTGCGCCACTGCGGCGCCACCCATGAGCAGGTGACCAGGAGTGCCCCTCCCTCTATCCCAGCGACTCACAACACCATACGTTCCCACCAGAGAACATACAAGAGAACGTCGCGGCACTCCCAGCTAAGAAATGGAAACAAACATAAATAAGCATACAGAGAAGAAGAAGGCGGAATGTTAGGTATGGTCAAATTATTTAAGAGAGGGCAAAAGTAGCCATCGCTGAAGAAATAAAATGACATTCCCAAATTGGATCCCAGTGAGTCATGCATTCACACATTCAAACACAGTACACACGTATGGTTAGTGAATTATTTCAGGTAGACATTCTGGGGGACTATTCCTGGTCATTTTCATGCATTTGTATGCTTGGTCTCCAGGGAGCCAACCCAGCTAAGCAAAGCTTGTTGCCGGTGGGCCCCCGGGAGCCAGCGCCATAGGTTAGGGTGATGGTCGCTTTTGTATAATGCTACCAACATAGGAAATAGGGATAGAGAAAATGAGCAAAATTATGTAAAATAAAATAACAAAACTAAGGAAAACGCTTACACAATTGTAACAGGGATAATCTACTACCTGCTGTAGAATAAGCCACACAATATTCAATATTTTTGCTTATTATCTAGTTATTATAATTCGTACTGCATGCCAAAGAACACTTTTTAGACTTTCTGTTTATTTGCGCACATTGGTTCCAAGAACCATTGCTTGCCTACTCAGTCCGACACTAATTTTGCAGCAGGTAGGATTTCACATGTGACTTCAGAGTACATAATTTAATATAACTTGCTAAGTTACAAGGTTGTTGAAATGAGTTTCATGTCTCTGGAATGAAAAACCTTGCAGTTTTATTACGGTATGAATACGTAAAGGGAATATCAAATATATCCCGTCTTCTTGTTCCATTTACTACTCTGATATTGAGGATATCCCTTACCACAATTGGTTGTGAGTTATTTGTATTTATATATGTAAAGATAATGGATATTTATATTTGACTACACCATATATAGTAAGCATTCCAATTTCTTTTAATTTAGATGTTACTGGGTCCCGTAACACGCGCCCCGCTGGGGGCCGGGGCAAAGTCTGCCTTCCTCCCTGATTTTCTCAATAACTTGAAATATATGACAGATATGGACGTGAAACTTTAAATACATCATGTTACATCAATTCTACGTCTTCCCACTAAATGTCAGTTACATTGATACAGTACCTTGAGAGATAATGACGTTTTAATGACGTCATATTATGCAATTTTTGGTGGAAAAACGATAAATGTTGGAAAAATCGTATAAAATCGTGCTTTGATGCAAATTGCAAATAAATAACGTCAAAAGAAATTAAATAAAACTTTCTTCAAAATGGCCATCTCGGATTTGCAAAACTTTGCTTTTTTAACCCCTCCCCCAAACAATATCGGAAATTTATAAAAAAAAAAAATCAAAAGGTATTTAACAAAAGGAAGATGTATTAGAGAACCAAGTATGGACGATACCCAAACCAAAATTCAATGCAATATCTTTATTTTTGACTGACTTATGTCTCCATAAGTATAAGTAGCTCATGAAGTCATTTTTTTATTTCACCAGATACAGACAAATCAATGTCACCACTGTATTTGTGATACAAAGCTGGTCTAGAAAATGCCTTTTTTATTTATATTAATCAATTTCAAATGTTGTGCTTATTGTGACATGAACTTGACTTGAGGGCCCTTATATGGGGTCAGGTTGTGAACATGGCTGCTACTACCGAATGTTACGTGTAAAATAACTCATACAGCATGTGTTGCATAGCTTTCCTAGACCTGTGACCTTTTGTGACCTGACCTTGACCTTGACCTTTGTTTACAATTTCTTTTTTGCTTATTCAGGAGATGTATTGTACCTTTGACAGCACTTTGTGCGATATTAGTCGCAATCTAAGGCTTTGGATGAAAGTATGGCCCCAAAACGCATACCTCAATTTGTACATTTGACCCGACCGTGACCTGATATGTGACATTATTTTTATAATTTCTAGTGTGCTTTAGATGCGTCTCATTGAGAGCTTTCGATTGCCGTCTTGTGCGTCTCGCTGCGGTTATTTGTTCGGAGGGTAACGAGGAGCAGAGTCTGCCCCCCCCCAGCGTTCGGCTGGAGACCCCAGCAGGGTGCGGGTTAACGCGCGCTGTGGATGGGGGGGGGGGCACCTTTGTATTGTGCCCCCACTTGTTTTTCGTGAATAGCTATCAAACGGAGCGGCGCATGGCGGTGTGTTTTACGCGACATTTACGCCAACTCAATAGCGGATCGTTTGACATAAAAACAATCAAAATCGGTCGATAAATTTGTGAGTTATACAGATTTGCATTCCAAGATGTCGGCAAGAATCTAGGTCGGCAAAGAGATATCTTCACAACCAAGTGTCGGATCGGGATGATTCAAACGCCATTCGGTAGACAATGCCAATGTTCACCTCCATAAATAATTTTGGACACATTGCTGGTGACATGTGACGTCACAGAGGTCAAATTCCAAAAAATGTGGCATTTGGCTAGTTTTTGTATCTTCAAGATGCATTGAAGGTTTGTGTCATAATTTATGCCGCATAACAGTTAGCAATAATTCATATGATGAAGGACAAGGCTATTATATAACAAGAGAATGTGATTATTTCCTAGGTACCATATTGTCTTGCTTACATTGCCTACGATTTGACAAAGTTGTGCAAAGTTTCTTTATGTGTGCTTTGAAAGTCAAGTCAGAGTCAACGTGTAGTCCCGAGAACTTGACACGTTTAGTGCATGCTTGATAGCCATATTGCTGATTGTAAGTGCAGGTAACGACTGTAAGCGCTCTTACCCCAGTTAGTTCTAGCTGCTGCATCAGCCATCGCTGCTGCTGCCGCTGCTGCTGCCGCTGCTGCTGCCGCTGCTGCCGCTGCTGCCGCCGCTGCTGCTGCCGCTGCTGTTGCAGCCGCTCGGTTGCGGGGTGGAGTTCTGCTCCAAGCCGCCGCTACTTACATCCACCAAAGCGCAGACTATCAGTGCGAATAGAAGAGCAGTTGAGAGCTTCATGTCGGCGGCGTCCCGGGACAGGTGTCGACAGGTGTGTGAGAGGGACAGGTGTGAGAGAGTCGAGAATGCTGGCTGTGTCCGGACCCTAGAGTGTACTGGCTCTGGCCCGGCCGCAGCTCCATTTTTATACCCTCTCTGCTAGGCCGCTCCGCCCCTCGATGCCACACATGACGTCATCAGTCTGCCCTGTGACGTCACAAATGAGTTCACCTGTCCCAGCTGCATGGCGTTGCAAACTGTCCCCCGCGGGGTTCGCTGGGACGAATTTGCAGTAACTGTTAGAGCCATCGCATACAGTTGAGTTCCAGATTAAAGCAATTTCTCTTGGTCATGTCCAAGATAATTTACTTGAAAACTGACCCTGATGTCCAGACCTTGTGGGTTTTGGCGATGACAAATTCCAGTTTCCTGTGATTCTCAATCCTGCAACCGCAGCTTGAACTGCTTCAGTATGCCGTCAAGGGCCGTCAAGTAGTGGTCGACGGTTGACTTAAAGATCAGGTGGTGCTGCACTGTCAGCTTTTCCGTCAGATTTGTTGTGACGGGGAGGGCACTCTCCCCTCCCCACAGCATGATACTGAATTTCAGAATGGCGGCCCCCTCCTGTCCATTAGGTGCACCTGGGGTGGGGTGGGTGGGGGTCTGCCCCCTCTCCCAACAGCATGACACTGAATTACACAATGGCGGCCCTGGTCGTTAGGTGCATCGGGTGTGGGGAGGGCGGGGTCCGACACCCCAATAGCACCGTATACCACTGTGCTGTAGCATCTGTCCAAGCCACTACCGTGTGACTCGCCTATATTCTGTGTGTCGTCAGTTAGCTGTGTGTATCGTTTTTACTCAATTCCCTTTTGGTGTTTTTCAATTAGGTTCTGTTCAGTTAGCTGCTTTTCAGAACATGCTATAAGTATGTAACAACGAGGACCACGAATACGCTCAGTTTAGCATACACGTTTCTGCAATACGTTTTGTATATTTTATCGCGCGATTTGTTTAAGCCAGTAATCGTTTTAATTGGTAGTCTTACCCGCCATTGACGGGGGACGTTTCACGCCCCCTCCCCGGATGAATTGTCGCAATAGCTGAAAAACCAATAGCGCTATCAACGTGAAACTTCGAGTACCTTCTTATAAATAATTGTTACGTCTTGTGTGCAAAAATGAAGAAATTTCGTCGATTTGTTTTCTCTCGAGTTATAGCGAATTCAGTGGCGTCACTACAAACGAGTTTTACACCAAAATCAGCTAAACTTTGCCAGGCCGTACAAATGCCACATTTGAAGCCCCTATTTGTAACAGGGGGGGGGGGGGGGGGGGGGGGGCGGATTCCCCCCCCCCAGAGACCTCGAGATCTACCCGTCTGATTTTCACAAATGAAGCGGCGTTGTATTCCCCTCAACACGATCTACATTTCTAAAAAATCAAAAAAATCCAATTTTTTGATAGGGGGCAAAAACTACAACTTTTAGTGGTATATGTGATCCAACACAGCTGTCATGTTTATCAACCGATTTTAACACAACCAATGGGAATCGATAGAGATTTAATTGGAAATTTATATATAGCGATCACTTTCGAAAATTCAAAAATCATAGGCGTGTGCAGGTCACTCAATATGGGGGTGAAGTAAATGCGGAATACAACTATTTTTTATGTTGTTTGTTTATAAATAAAATGGTATGTTATTGTGACATTAGACAAAACAGTTATAAATCATATTTTTTGCCATAGGCGGTATCGGGTTAGTGAAAAATGGAGGTAAAATAAGAAAAAATATTAACCGCAGGCATGTTGCTACCCAGCACTATAAATAAGTTACTGATCGTAGATAGTTCCTTTTTGCATATTGTACTTCATCATAGGCGCATCCAGGATCCAAACTGGGGAGGCGCAAGACCTGATAAGTATATTATTCGCTATTATGATACTAACTAGTCAACAGTGACTATTTCACTTACAACTTCAATTCACATTGCTTACCCCCCTTTTTACCCTACTTGGACTCGCCTATTATCTCATAATCGTTCGTAGAGTACCCTGTGGTGCGTGTTTCATCCGAAAACTGCAGTATGTTATGTCATTGTAGGCCCATGCATCTTAGTTTCCTTGCAATAATATGACCCCCTTTCTTCCATTCATGAGCGCGCCTCTGCAAAAAAAGAAGATTTTGTTCCCTCTCCTGGCCTCATATGTGCATATTAATTATAATAAGTTTTATAAGTTATTATAAGTTTAAGTTAATAGTAATTATAAGTCATTATAAGCTAACCGTTTATTACGCCGTAATCGCTGGCATATTGTCATCACCATGCCAGTCACCCCCTTTTCATGTGCCTGAACACGCCCCTGCAACTCTATATGTAATACATTATAAAAATAATGGAAGGAGAAGCTATCTTTTATATCTTTATAGCTATGAATGCTCCTTACATCGCTCTATTGGCTTCCCGCCAAGCATTGAATACTTCCTGGACCCCCCCCCTTTTTCAAGCCCCTGAAACCGCCTCTGCCATGCAATTTTTATGATATTTCATTAACATCAACTAATTTGCACATGTTGCAATCGCCGTAAACCGATGTAAATCCTTCATACTTGAGCCAGTTAGGAAGAAACCGTGAAGATCGCATTTCCGTATTATCGCCAAATGTCGCCGCCGAACCCTCCCAAAACCGTGCCCTGGAACCGCCTCTGTTCAGGTTAAGAACTCAAAATTTTGACTCCAAATGCGGAATTCAATTATAGGAAATGTTTCAAAATTGCATGGGCCTGCTCCAAGCCGTTCTGGAGATATCTGCGAAAAACATGAGGAGGGCGGAATCCGCCCCTGTTACAAATAGGGTTAAGTAATTTCAACACAGGACTAGTGGTCCCCTTTTAGAAGAAGATGTTTAATTTCCCCGAAACTTGTTTCGGGTCCTCACAACGGCTGTTTATGTTACAAGCAGCCTGCGTATATATGTCTAAAATCCGTCATTATTGTGTGCAATAGTTTCCATATACAAGCTACCATATGCATGACGTCATAATTGTCATGAAGTTTGTATGGCCATGAACGAGAAAAGATAAACATGTTCATTTTCGACGGATATCCATCTATCTTCTAAACAAATGCCATATTAGTTTTTCAGCTCAAAGTACCCCGTATAGCTAAACTTCAAGACAACTTTCAAGGTGACCTATTCCCTTTAACCCGCGCGGCGCTGGGGGGGTAAATTTTACCCCCCCCTCCCGGATTTTCTCCATTACTTGAAAACTATGACAGATATCGAAGTGAAACTTTCGGTACCTTATGGTGCATCAATTATACATCTTGTGTTACAATTTTGTTGAAATTCGTAAGAATTTTGAGAAGATAATGACGTTTTAGTGACGTCATGTCATGTCATTTTTGGTGAAAAAACGTTAAATGTTTGACAAATCGTAGAAAATAGGGTGTTGATGCAAATCGCAAATAAAAGGCGTCAAAAGAAAGGAAATAACATTGTCTTTAACATGGTTATCTCAGATATTAAAAAATTTGGGTTTTTGACCCCTAAAAATTCAAAAACTGATTTTTGGGGAAGAATTTCCACAAAAGTTTTTTGTTTGAAGATTTTCAAAAAACCGTAAGATATATTAGAGAACCGAGTATGAACGATGTTCAAACTAAATTTCAAAGCAATTTCTTTATTTTTGACTGACTTATGGCTCCCTAAGAATAAGTATCTCATGACGTCATTTTTTTAATTGCGTTTTTTGGCTTTTACTGACCAGATACAGACAAATAAATGACACCACTGTATTTCGAAGACAAAACTAGTCTAGAAACATGCAATGTTTATTTAGATTAATCAATTTCAAATTTTGACCTTTTTGTGACCTGACCTTGACCTGAGGGCGATTATATGGTGTCAGGCTGTAAAAATGGCTGCTTCTATCGAATTATACGTGTAAAATAACCCATACAACATGTGTCGCATGGCTTTCGTAGACCTATGACCTTTTGTGACCTGACCTTGACCTTGACCTTTGCTTAAAATTTCACTTTTACTTATGCGGGAGATGCATTATACATTTGGGAGCACTTTGTGAGATAATAGTTGCAATACAAGGCTTTGGACGGAAAGTATAGCCCAAAAACCCAAATACTTAAATTTTGACACTTGACCTGACTGTGACCTGACATGTGACCTTGTGTTAATCATTTCGGGCATGCGTTATATTCTTCTCACTGAGAGCTTTCGATCGCCGCCTTGCGCGTCTCGCTGCGGTTATTGGTTCGGAAGATATGAGGGGGGTAAAATGTACCCCCCAGCACCGCACGTTCGGATGGAGACCCCAGCGCCGCGCGGGTTAACCCGCGAGTCAATGTGTGTGTGTGTGTGTGTGTGTGGGGGGGGGGGGGGGGGGTGGTAGCCCCCCCTGAGGAATATTTGAAATATATTAACAACGAATGCGGGTATCGATGCCAAACTTTCTGTACCTATCCACGCATCATTTTTACACCTTCTGTGCAAAAAAGAGCAATTTCATCTGAAATTCGTTGAGATATAGTGAATACAGTAACGTCACTACGCACGATTTTTACACCAAAATCAGCTAAACTTTAACAGACCGTACAGATGCCATATTTTGAGCAAAATAGAATCCGAAAACGTCAAAAGATAATAAATAGCAGTATGGCTATCTCGGATTTGTTTGCAAATTTTAGTTTTTGACCCCCAAAAATGGCAAAACAAAATTGGGGGAGGGAAACAAAATTACTTTTTTCGAAGATATTCAAAAAGCCGGAATATATGTCAGAAAATCACATGGGAAACTAACATACCAAATTTCAGAATGATATTACCATTTTTGATTGACTTATAGCATCATAAGTATGGGTAACACATGTCATATTTAAAAATTGCGTTTGTTGGTTTTTATTGACCAGATACAGACAATTGAATGTGACCACTGTATTTCTGAGACAAAACTGGTCTAGAAACATGCCTTTATTATTTAGATTTATCAATACAAAAAAAAAATTGACCTTTAGTGACCTGAACTTGACCGGAACTTGATATTAACTTCAGGTGAATGAAGTTAGGTGATAAAATGACTCTCACTATCGAATTGTACGTGGAAAATAACTCACAAAACATGTGTTGCATAACTTTAGTAGATATTTTGAGCATGGTGACCTTTTGTGACCTGACCTTGCCCTTGAATTTTGCCAACAATATCACTTTAGGTCATGCGAGATGTTTATCAAACATTTGGCAGCACTTTGTGCGAAAATAGTTGTAATAGAAGGCTTTATATGGAAAGTATGGCCCATAAGCTCAAATACCTTGATTTTGACCTGTGACTTAACCGTTACCTGACATGTCACCTTAATTTTGCATTTTTAAGTGTGCGTTAGGTTCGTCGCATTGAGTGCTTTCTAATGCCGCCTTCCGTGCCCCGCTGCGATCATTGGTTCTGAAGATAACCAAGGGGCTAAAAAGCACCCCTCCAGTGAGTCGTGTTACAAAACAAAATCCCAGTGACTGCCGGGCTAATGTGACTCACGCAGCACCCTCGACAACCCGGGTTACGCCATCGTGCTGGTGCAGCTCGTGACGAGTGTTTTGTTAAGGACGCGGCACCCGGCAGCCTAGTTCGCCGATAAGTGCTCGGCTACAGTCAGCGGCGCCGTGACGTGGTACCGCGCCTGTCCGTCCTCTCGTATCACTGTGATGTGGTACCGCGCCTGTCCGTCCTCTCGTCTCACTGTGACGTGGTACCGCGCCTGTCCGTCCTCTCGTATCACTGTGACGTGGTACCGCGCCTGTCCGTCCTCTCGTCTCACTGTGATGTGGTACCGCGCCTGTCCGTCCTCTCGTCTCACTGTGATGTGGTACCGCGCCTGTCCGTCCTCTCGTCTCACTGTGATGTGGTACCGCGCCTGTCCGTCCTCTCGTATCACTGTGACGTGGTACCGCGCCTGTCCGTCCTCTCGTCTCACTGTGATGTGGTACCGCGCCTGTCCGTCCTCTCGTATCACTGTGATGTGGTACCGCGCCTGTCCGTCCTCTCGTCTCACTGTGATGTGGTACCGCGCCTGTCCGTCCTCTCGTCTCACTGTGATGTGGTACCGCGCCTGTCCGTCCTCTCGTATCACTGTGACGTGGTACCGCGCCTGTCCGTCCTCTCGTCTCACTGTGATGTGGTACCGCGCCTGTCCGTCCTCTCGTCTCACTGTGATGTGGTACCGCGCCTGTCCGTCCTCTCGTCTCACTGTGATGTGGTACCGCGCCTGTCCGTCCTCTCGTCTCACTGTGATGTGGTACCGCGCCTGTCCGTCCTCTCGTATCACCGTGATGTGGTACCGCGCCTGTCCGTCCTCTCGTCTCACTGTGATGTGGTACCGCGCCTGTCCGTCCTCTCGTCTCACTGTGATGTGGTACCGCGCCTGTCCGTCCTCTCGTATCACTGTGACGTGGTACCGCGCCTGTCCGTCCTCTCGTCTCACTGTGATGTGGTACCGCGCCTGTCCGTCCTCTCGTCTCACTGTGATGTGGTACCGCGCCTGTCCGTCCTCTCGTCTCACTGTGATGTGGTACCGCGCCTGTCCGTCCTCTCGTCTCACTGTGATGTGGTACCGCGCCTGTCCGTCCTCTCGTCTCACTGTGATGTGGTACCGCGCCTGTCCGTCCTCTCGTCTCACTGTGACGTGGTACCGCGCCTGTCCGTCCTCTCGTCTCACTGTGATGTGGTACCGCGCCTGTCCGTCCTCTCGTCTCACTGTGATGTGGTACCGCGCCTGTCCGTCCTCTCGTCTCACTGTGATGTGGTACCGCGCCTGTCCGTCCTCTCGTCTCACTGTGATGTGGTACCGCGCCTGTCCGTCCTCTCGTCTCACTGTGATGTGGTACCGCGCCTGTCCGTCCTCTCGTATCACTGTGACGTGGTACCGCGCCTGTCCGTCCTCTCGTCTCACTGTGATGTGGTACCGCGCCTGTCCGTCCTCTCGTCTCACTGTGATGTGGTACCGCGCCTGTCCGTCCTCTCGTCTCACTGTGATGTGGTACCGCGCCTGTCCGTCCTCTCGTCTCACTGTGATGTGGTACCGCGCCTGTCCGTCCTCTCGTCTCACTGTGATGTGGTACCGCGCCTGTCCGTCCTCTCGTCTCACTGTGACGTGGTACCGCGCCTGTCCGTCCTCTCGTCTCACTGTGATGTGGTACCGCGCCTGTCCGTCCTCTCGTCTCACTGTGATGTGGTACCGCGCCTGTCCGTCCTCTCGTCTCACTGTGATGTGGTACCGCGCCTGTCCGTCCTCTCGTATCACTGTGATGTGGTACCGCGCCTGTCCGTCCTCTCGTCTCACTGTGACGTGGTACCGCGCCTGTCCGTCCTCTCGTCTCACTGTGATGTGGTACCGCGCCTGTCCGTCCTCTCGTCTCACTGTGATGTGGTACCGCGCCTGTCCGTCCTCTCGTCTCACTGTGACGTGGTACCGCGCCTGTCCGTCCTCTCGTCTCACTGTGATGTGGTACCGCGCCTGTCCGTCCTCTCGTATCACTGTGATGTGGTACCGCGCCTGTCCGTCCTCTCGTATCACTGTGATGTGGTACCGCGCCTGTCCGTCCTCTCGTCTCACTGTGATGTGGTACCGCGCCTGTCCGTCCTCTCGTCTCACTGTGATGTGGTACCGCGCCTGTCCGTCCTCTCGTCTCACTGTGATGTGGTACCGCGCCTGTCCGTCCTCTCGTCTCACTGTGACGTGGTACCGCGCCTGTCCGTCCTCTCGTCTCACTGTGATGTGGTACCGCGCCTGTCCGTCCTCTCGTCTCACTGTGACGTGGTACCGCGCCTGTCCGTCCTCTCGTATCACTGTGACGTGGTACCGCGCCTGTCCGTCCTCTCGTCTCACTGTGATGTGGTACCGCGCCTGTCCGTCCTCTCGTATCACTGTGACGTGGTACCGCGCCTGTCCGTCCTCTCGTCTCACTGTGATGTGGTACCGCGCCTGTCCGTCCTCTCGTATCACTGTGACGTGGTACCGCGCCTGTCCGTCCTCTCGTCTCACTGTGACGTGGTACCGCGCCTGTCCGTCCTCTCGTATCACTGTGACGTGGTACCGCGCCTGTCCGTCCTCTCGTCTCACTGTGACGTGGTACCGCGCCTGTCCGTCCTCTCGTCTCACTGTGACGTGGTACCGCGCCTGTCCGTCCTCTCGTCTCACTGTGACGTGGTACCGCGCCTGTCCGTCCTCTCGTATCACTGTGACGTGGTACCGCGCCTGTCCGTCCTCTCGTCTCACTGTGACGTGGTACCGCGCCTGTCCGTCCTCTCGTCTCACTGTGATGTGGTACCGCGCCTGTCCGTCCTCTCGTCTCACTGTGATGTGGTACCGCGCCTGTCCGTCCTCTCGTCTCACTGTGACGTGGTACCGCGCCTGTCCGTCCTCTCGTCTCACTGTGACGTGGTACCGCGCCTGTCCGTCCTCTCGTCTCACTGTGACGTGGTACCGCGCCTGTCCGTCCTCTCGTATCACTGTGACGTGGTACCGCGCCTGTCCGTCCTCTCGTATCACTGTGACGTGGTACCGCGCCTGTCCGTCCTCTCGTATCACTGTGATGTGGTACCGCGCCTGTCCGTCCTCTCGTATCACTGTGACGTGGTACCGCGCCTGTCCGTCCTCTCGTATCACTGTGATGTGGTACCGCGCCTGTCCGTCCTCTCGTCTCACTGTGATGTGGTACCGCGCCTGTCCGTCCTCTCGTCTCACTGTGACGTGGTACCGCGCCTGTCCGTCCTCTCGTCTCACTGTGACGTGGTACCGCGCCTGTCCGTCCTCTCGTCTCACTGTGACGTGGTACCGCGCCTGTCCGTCCTCTCGTATGACTGTGATGTGGTACCGCGCCTGTCCGTCCTCTCGTCTCACTGTGATGTGGTACCGCGCCTGTCCGTCCTCTCGTATGACTGTGATGTGGTACCGCGCCTGTCCGTCCTCTCGTATCACTGTGATGTGGTACCGCGCCTGTCCGTCCTCTCGTCTCACTGTGATGTGGTACCGCGCCTGTCCGTCCTCTCGTATCACTGTGATGTGGTACCGCGCCTGTCCGTCCTCTCGTCTCACTGTGATGTGGTACCGCGCCTGTCCGTCCTCTCGTATCACTGTGATGTGGTACCGCGCCTGTCAGTCCTCTCGTATCACTGTGATGTGGTACCGCGCCTGTCCGTCCTCTCGTCTCACTGTGATGTGGTACCGCGCCTGTCCGTCCTCTCGTCTCACTGTGATGTGGTACCGCGCCTGTCCGTCCTCTCGTCTCACTGTGACGTGGTACCGCGCCTGTCCGTCCTCTCGTATCACTGTGATGTGGTACCGCGCCTGTCCGTCCTCTCGTATCACTGTGATGTGGTACCGCGCCTGTCCGTCCTCTCGTCTCACTGTGATGTGGTACCGCGCCTGTCCGTCCTCTCGTCTCACTGTGATGTGGTACCGCGCCTGTCCGTCCTCTCGTATCACTGTGATGTGGTACCGCGCCTGTCCGTCCTCTCGTCTCACTGTGACGTGGTACCGCGCCTGTCCGTCCTCTCGTATCACTGTGATGTGGTACCGCGCCTGTCCGTCCTCTCGTATCACTGTGACGTGGTACCGCGCCTGTCCGTCCTCTCGTCTCACTGTGATGTGGTACCGCGCCTGTCCGTCCTCTCGTCTCACTGTGATGTGGTACCGCGCCTGTCCGTCCTCTCGTCTCACTGTGATGTGGTACCGCGCCTGTCCGTCCTCTCGTCTCACTGTGACGTGGTGCCGCGCCTGTCCGTCCTCTCGTATCACTGTGATGTGGTACCGCGCCTGTCCGTCCTCTCGTATCACTGTGACGTGGTACCGCGCCTGTCCGTCCTCTCGTCTCACTGTGATGTGGTACCGCGCCTGTCCGTCCTCTCGTATCACTGTGATGTGGTACCGCGCCTGTCCGTCCTCTCGTATGACTGTGATGTGGTACCGCGCCTGTCCGTCCTCTCGTCTCACTGTGATGTGGTACCGCGCCTGTCCGTCCTCTCGTCTCACTGTGATGTGGTACCGCGCCTGTCCGTCCTCTCGTCTCACTGTGACGTGGTACCGCGCCTGTCCGTCCTCTCGTCTCACTGTGATGTGGTACCGCGCCTGTCCGTCCTCTCGTATCACTGTGATGTGGTACCGCGCCTGTCCGTCCTCTCGTATCACTGTGACGTGGTACCGCGCCTGTCCGTCCTCTCGTCTCACTGTGATGTGGTACCGCACCTGTCCGTCCTCTCGTCTCACTGTGATGTGGTACCGCGCCTGTCCGTCCTCTCGTCTCACTGTGATGTGGTACCGCGCCTGTCCGTCCTCTCTAATCACTGTGATGTGGTACCGCGCCTGTCCGTCCTCTCGTATGACTGTGATGTGGTACCGCGCCTGTCCGTCCTCTCGTCTCACTGTGATGTGGTACCGCGCCTGTCCGTCCTCTCGTCTCACTGTGATGTGGTACCGCGCCTGTCCGTCCTCTCGTCTCACTGTGATGTGGTACCGCGCCTGTCCGTCCTC
The DNA here is from genome assembly GCA_036785665.1 of Chirona hameri. Classification (NCBI taxonomy): domain Eukaryota; kingdom Metazoa; phylum Arthropoda; class Thecostraca; order Balanomorpha; family Balanidae; genus Chirona; species Chirona hameri. Next base: position 64,113 of record JAXIVJ010003835.1, read on the forward strand.
TCGTATCACTGTGACGTGGTACCGCGCCTGTCCGTCCTCTCGTATCACTGTGATGTGGTACCGCGCCTGTCCGTCCTCTCGTATGACTGTGATGTGGTACCGCGCCTGTCCGTCCTCTCGTCTCACTGTGATGTGGTACCGCGCCTGTCCGTCCTCTCGTCTCACTGTGATGTGGTACCGCGCCTGTCCGTCCTCTCGTATCACTGTGATGTGGTACCGCGCCTGTCCGTCCTCTCGTATCACTGTGATGTGGTACCGCGCCTGTCCGTCCTCTCGTCTCACTGTGATGTGGTACCGCGCCTGTCCGTCCTCTCGTATCACTGTGATGTGGTACCGCGCCTGTCCGTCCTCTCGTATCACTGTGACGTGGTACCGCGCCTGTCCGTCCTCTCGTCTCACTGTGATGTGGTACCGCGCCTGTCCGTCCTCTCGTATGACTGTGATGTGGTACCGCGCCTGTCCGTCCTCTCGTCTCACTGTGATGTGGTACCGCGCCTGTCCGTCCTCTCGTATCACTGTGATGTGGTACCGCGCCTGTCCGTCCTCTCGTCTCACTGTGATGTGGTACCGCGCCTGTCCGTCCTCTCGTCTCACTGTGATGTGGTACCGCGCCTGTCCGTCCTCTCGTATGACTGTGATGTGGTACCGCGCCTGTCCGTCCTCTCGTATCACTGTGATGTGGTACCGCGCCTGTCCGTCCTCTCGTATCACTGTGATGTGGTGTGCTCAATGGCGGCCCGCCGGGTGGTTAGGTGCATCAGGGGCGGGGGACGTCACCCCCACTGTACCGGACCGCGCTGCGCAGTGACGCGCACCACAATGCTCGCTGGCGGTCGTTGTGAAGGGGAATCTATTATTTTGCTGGCGATACAGTGCCGCGCCAGACATTCCTGGTTGATCGACGCCGGAGCAGACAGTCAGGTCAGCGGACTGACAACTAGCGTTCACAAAGAGAGTGAATTCCAGCCAGCATTGTGTGCCCGGTGGTGGTGTCCCACCGAAATCGACCGAGCGGTTCTCCAGATCTCTGGAGTTGGGGGGGGGGGGAATAATCTCCCCCCCCCCCTGTACGTTAACGTAATTCTAGCCGCCAGCAAGGAATAGGTTTAAGTGAGTATTTTCCAAGTCTTAGACGGAACTAAGCTGTGTGAAAACACCTGCCAAACCTGAGAGAGCCAAAACAGGTTTGAGACGGCCTTATACTGGTCTAAGAGGGCCATAGCAGGACCAATATCACCCTCTCAGGGCCCCTACGGCGGCCTGAGAGGGTGCGAAGTAAGTTAAAGGGTTCTCAGACTCTCTAAGACCAATGTATCGATCGACCTGAGAGGCCCTTGTCAGACCTACAACCATCGAATCGAATTATAAACGGAGAACCCTCGGTTGGCCTGAGGAGCCCTCAGTTATTATGGGAAACCTCGTCCGCTCTGAGAGTGCCCTCGGCCTACGCAGACTATCAGTAGGCCTGGAGGGTCCACGTCAGGCCTTAGAGGGCTCTCCGCTGATTTTAAGGATCTTCAGCCAGTCTGAGAGGGCCCCAGCTGGTCTGAGGACCTTTAACCCGGCAGTCACTGGGGTATATTCTGTAACACGACTCACTAGGGGGGGTTAGCCCCTTGGTATTTTCAGAACCAATGATCGCAGCGGGACGCGCAAGACGGCATTCGAAAGCGCTCAATGAAATAAGCCTAACACAAACTTTAAAAAATCAAATTAAGGTCACATGTCAGGTCACGGTCAAGTCAAACGTCAAAATCGAGGTATTTGAGTTTATGGACAATACTTGCCATCCATGACCTTCGATTGCGCCTATAATCACTCAAAGTGCTGTCAAAGGTATGATACATATCCCACATGAGCTAAAATGAGATTGTTGGAAAAGATCAAGGTCAAGGTCAGGTCACAAAAGGTCACTACGCACAAAATATCTACGGAAGTCATGCAGCACATGTTTTATGGATGTTTTTACGCGTAGAATTCGAGAGTGGTAGTCATTTTACCACCTGACTTCATTTACGTGAAGTTAGTGTCAAGTTCAGGTCAAGTTCAGGTCAAGTTCAGTTCAGGTCAGGTTCAGGTTACTGAAGGTCAAAATGTAAAATTGATAAATCGAAATGACAAAAGCATGTTTCTATATCAGTTTTATCTTTAAAAAAAACAGTGCTGGCATTTATTTGTCTGTATCCGGTCAATAAAAGCCAAAAAACGCAATTTCAAAATATGACGTCAAGATTTATCAATACTTTATATGCCATGAGAGTCAAAAAAGATTATATAATTTTGAAATTTGGTATGGTAGTTGCCCATATGTTGCTATCTGACATATATTCCGTTTTATTTTTATTTTTGAAAAATTTGATTTTGTGAGCATTTTTTCAATTAAAAAAAAATGGGGTCAAAAACCAATTTGTTTGAAATTTCGAGATAGCTGGTTTGTAGCCCTTGCAAATTTCTACCTTTTAACGTTTTTCAATTGCATTTTTCTTCAAATGCGGCATTTGTACGGCCTGGCAAACTTTAGCCGATTTTGGTGTCAAAATCGTGTTTAGTGACGTCACTAAATTCACTATATTTCAAAAAAATTCTGACGAACGTTTTTAATTTTTCTCTCAAAAGGTGTAAAAATGATGCCCGGATAGGTACTGAAAGTTTGGCGTCTATATCTGCATTAGTTGTTGAGATATTCCTAATATTCCTAAGGGGGGCTTAAAAAGCCCCCCTGTGACTCGCGGGTTAATAGATCTCAAATACCCTGGACTGATTGCGAACCGGCCCGAGAGGCCACATGACAGGTCTGAAAGGGCCCTTGTCATGCCTGAAATGACCCGTACCAGGCCTCAGAGGATCTTACGTCGGTCTGAGAGGGCCGTGGATCGGTTAGAAAGGACCTGGACCTGGAGAAAGGACCTGGTCTACTAGACAGTCTGAGAGAGATGTTACCGGGCCTGATAAACCCCCGGCATGCCTAAGAGTGCCCTTCCCAGTCCAAGGGGGCCCTCTATCTGTTATGATAGAGGGACCTCGCCTGGTCTAAGAGGACTCTTCGTTGGTCTGGGAGGGGCCCTAGGCTCAAGCCAGGTCTTAGAGGACGCTACACCGGTCTGACAATATACTGAGTTAGTCAGTAGGTTCTTGGGCAAACCTTACGAACCCAAGGCAAAACGTAAAGGGTTCTTATCTGGCGTAAAAGAGACCTCTGTCGGTCTGAGGGACCAGGCCTTTAACAGTTTATATGCTGGTCTTGGAGGGCCTAGCAAGGGGCCCACATACCAGTTGCGGGCCCTCTCAGGTTGACCGATGGTTCTCTCAAGGACGCTGCCTCGCCGAATTAAGGCCCTTATAAAGTCCCAAGCCAACACAGAACCCATTCAGATGGAACGAGGACCCTCATAAAGGCTCAGGGCCTTGTCAGACCTGGAAAGTAGCCCTCTTCTACCAGGTTAGGACCTTTTAAGACATGATTAAGTGCAACTCAGGCTGGCACAGGGCACGTTCAGGCCTTGCAAAAACTTCTCAGTCCAGCCCTGGGCCCTCCCACACAGACTGAGGGCCCTCTCAAGGCTGGAAAATACCTTCTTATTAGAGTAACTGAGGGCCCTCTCATTCTAGTCCTGGGCCCTCCCACACAAACTGAGGGCCCTCTCTACATAGGCGTAGGAACAGGGGGCCGGGGGGCCATAACCCCCTCACTTTTCGGCAATTTTTGGGTCTAAAATCTTTATTTTTGCTGGGTGAGAAAAGTTTTGATGGCAAAAGGTTAGCCAAGACGAGAACAGCCCAAATCTGCGAAGACAACTTCCATATGGGGGTTGGGGTACTCTTAAAATGATATCACAGTTTCACTGCCCCCCCCCCCCCCCCAACTTTTCGTGACATTCCTGCGCTCCTGCCTCTCGAGGCTGGAAAATATCGTCTTATTAGAGTAACTGAGGGCCAATCTCAGGCGGGGAACTATCAAACCGTTCAAAGAGTTGTAGCATGCAATGCTTGTCCCATCCAAAACCGCAGCCAACAACGCTTGCGACGTCCAAAATTTGCCCGGGTAGGGGACATCTTCATCAGCCAAACTCGCCGCATCCAAAACTGTACTCGCCGCATCTAAAACCGTGACATACAGCCACATCCAAAGCCGTGGCAGTCAAGCTTGCGACATACAAAACTGTCTGGCACGGCCATATTTGCAGTGAAACCCGCTAGATGGAGGGAGTAGCAGGGTGATGACTTAGTCATGTGGTGCGTCATCACTTTATTGCAGCTCTTTAGCGTTCCGTATTTACGCAACTTGATTTGTTTACAATTCGTCAGTTCTACCAGGAATTCTTGTAACTTAAATAATTAGGTAACTTTTTATGTTTATTGTTAGTGTGATTCATCTGCGGTGTGTTTTCAGTCTTTGTATTATTAACTTATTTAATAACTTATTTAACTTAATCTGTCCACAATCTGTAGAGTAACTCGCGACTTTTATGTATATCTGTAAACTGAAGTGTTTTCGTACCCGGAAACGCGTGCAACTTTCTCTTGCTTTCCGCCTCTGGTCGCGACCTGACGTTGCTCTGTTTTCCGATTTATTTAGTTACTTGGGTTGTAATCCGTCATACGTCATAGCCTCATCATATTATCACATTATATAGCTGTTAACTGATTAAAGCTTGGTCTCCCTTCAGGTTCTTATTATGTAGTCCCGATCGCCTGATCGGTTTGCTCGTTGTCTTCTCGGCGCCATGTTTCCCGCCCGAGTCGTTTATCTGATAGTCGTCTGACTGCCCGGGTTGGCACTCGGCAGTCATTCGTTGTCATTGTGTCATCTCCTCTTGTCGGTTCGTTCTGTTTCGTTTGTCGGCAGATTGTTTGCCCAAATATATTGTGGGCGTGAGTCGACTTGGTTTCTCCCCCCCCCCCCCCCCCCCCAGCGCCCCACAGTCACTCTAACCCGCGCACTGCAGGGGGTTTGCGCCGAACACGAACTGCAGGGGGGTTGATTTCCGCCCCCCCCCCCCCATAAGATCTCGAAAACTACGCTGCGTAGCGACAAGCGGAAGACGGCATTTGATAGCTTGATACAGGTTCTATCGAAAGTATTTCAGTATTTTTTTTTAGGTCAGGTCAAAATTCAGGTCACCAGAGATCATCAAAGGTCAAAATGTCCAGTTTTTTCCTGTTTTAGGACTTCGCTCCAGAAATTCCCCATATATCTCAGAAACTATGATAGTTAGAAACAAACGGAAAAAAACAAACGCCAGCCAGTTAAATTTTTAATCGACAAGGTGTCCTGAAGTTTGATCTCAGGTCAATATTTGAGGCTCCAGATGTCAAATAAGAAAAAATTCAGTTTTGTTTGCAAAATTGTTTCTCACTATTAACTTTGTACTTAATAAAGATAACGTAAAACTGTTCACACCATTGTGTTTATCTCGTAAAGGCGCGTCGAATAATTTACAAAGTGACCTTGTTAAGTCAACTTACAAATTTGACCTCAGGTCAAGGTCAAGTGGTGACCTAAGTAGTGCATCTTGCATATGGGAAGACGTGTCTCGACGAGACAAACACATTGATGTCTGTTTTACTTCTATATCTTCATTATGTCGGGAGCTTGTCACTTGACCTGGTCTGGTGACCTGACTGAGATGAACCGAGGTTATTATTTATTCGAAGTGTGCGCAATTGATGTCCTAACAGGTGTGCGAAAACCCGTCGGCGCGCAGCGCCGCCGTCTTTTCGCTATCGGCGAAAAACCTGAGGGGGGGGGGGGGGGGAATTCACCCCCCCTGCAGTACGCGGGCTAACGCGCAAGTCGGCTACAGTGGAATATATTTATGCGAATGGACATCTGACACCACACTGGACCCGGCGTCGCCTCGCATCGGCCGGCAGCTGTCGGGCGGAGAGGAGGATGAACGGTGCAGACCGGCGGAGTGGGGAGCGTCACATCGAGACCGCGGGAAAGCTAATGGTAAAGCTAAAGCTACGACGAGGATGGGCGTTAGCTGCCACGTTTCGATATGCGATTACCGGCCCATTCCGGTAAACATCATGGTACTAGCTTATGGTAATGCTACTACTACTACCATAGCCTGCGACGGATTTAATTAACGCATTTCTTATCATATAATTAATGATTAATTGTGATGATTTATTATTTGAAATTTGACATAAATAATTGGATAGTAATTATTATTATTTTTTTAAAAATAAATTTAGTCCGAATGTTTTGTATGGATGGATTTCCGAGGTCAGGACCCACGCTAAGCAGAGCTTGTTGCGCAGGTCCTGACCTCACCACCCGATCGCGCAATTCCTGTTGGCCGGCAGAATTTAGAGAATTGAATTATATATATTATATAATAAAATAAATAATAACAGAATTTAGAATGAGAAACCTACATAAATATAATAGTTAACCCATTAAGGAACAATGTGTGTTCTAGATGGGCCGGATCAACAGTTTTCTGGTCACATCAGGGGAGAGACACGTCCTAACACACCTTCGAAAACTTCCTCCCCCACAACTTCAGGCGTTTTCGAAATATAGAGGCACCGCCTCTAAACGGGACGGTCCCGTTTTGACCAGGTGGTACGAGAGTGGTCAGGCGCCGCTCCGCCAGCCGTTCACGGGGTCGCGAGCCTATTGCCGTATGCCCGGTAATCTGACCCCTGTTCCTCTCCACTCTACTGCGCTCCCACGCTGCTTTCTTCATTAGTGACAACTGACGTGACAGACATGACTCGCGGCAAGTGGAAAGCGACCGTGCAGGGGACAATTAAGAGATCTGTTTAGGCAGTGGAGTAGTTCATGTTCCTATACTGGATCCTATTCCGATCCGACTCATCCACTCCCCCTTTCTGCTCGGCTGCTTCCCCCTCCACGTACCACGGCGTTGAACCAGGGCCGGACCATCGCAACTGATCCATGTTCCGTCCGCTCACGAGGCTAACAAGGAGACCATTAAAGGGAATGTTTCACCTTTCTGAAAGTTATCAAATATACGCTGGTTGCAGTAGAAAATATGAAGCAAGTGCTGCTGAAAACGATGTTGATATTTTCACTAGAAAAGTCACTTAACTTTATACAAATTAAGTTGTTTTTATATATTTGGGCGAATGACGTCATTATTGAGCTATATACCGCCGCTGATTGGCTGACAGTGGGATTGGCTGAAAAGTGACTGTCAGCCAATCAGTGGCTGCACCAGCCTGGGGTCATTTTGAAAATGGTAAATTAAATTGCTTAAAAACGGTTAAGTTTTGGGGAAAATGACCTTAGTAATTTATACATTTCAATAACGTCCTAAGATAATGGCTATCTCAGTTTAAAACTAATACAAAGCTGAAACATTCCCTTTAAAGGGAGTGTGCCTACTGTTTTGGAATGTCAAAAATATTTTTCATACGGTAAGTAGCTGTTGGTTTGATTGTTGTATATGATGAAATTCACATCTGGAGCCCCTTTAGTTGAATTTCCACTTATATTGTTTTTTGTTTATATTTGTTTCGATATCTATAAAACGATCGCCACTATGGTGATGTTATGTAAAACGGCGCACATAAGACAATACAATTACGGTCACATCATGCAAGATAGAAAGACGAGTTTTGCACAGCACGTTCTTGCCACTGTGAACTTTATTATGTGCAAGTTTCGTAGCTCTAAATTGATATCTTCTTCAAAAAATGGCCATCGGCCATCATCGAAAAACATGATGGCCGTCCAGTTTCTGTTCGACTGCTGCTATCAGTGTGCACGAGCTGTTTTGTTGTATTGCTATTGGCCGGCGCTAACAATATGCTAGCAGTTTAATCGATAGTTGCAGTGCTTCTAGTAGCGGAAGCCCTCTGGAGTCTACCCGATAACTTTTTGCTCCCAAGCAAATTCCTGGAGTCTTTGAATATCTCAGCAACTAGGGTGAATCTGGAGAAATGAAGTATTGGTTCAATTCAGAAAATTGTGCTCTATAGACCAGTGTCAATAACCCCAACTAAGCGATGTGAGTAGGCACACTCCCTTTAACCCTCGCCCTACAGGCGGAAAACCCTCGCCTGACAGGCGGAAAAAACCCTGAGGTTTTTCTTGAATAACTTTTTACACATGCGTTGCATCTTGCTGACATTTTCGGCAGCTGAGTTTACATAAATTATACGTAGGCATACAAATTTATTTGAAATTAATTGAGAAATTTGGGAAATAATGACGTTTTGATGACGTCATGTTGGTAAAAAAATAGAAATATTTGAAAAATCGTAAAAAATAGAGTTTTGAAGCAAATTGCGAACTCAAGTCACCAAATATACAAAATGTCATTCTCTTTCAAATGGCAATCTCAGATTTGCAAAATTTTGGGTTTTTGATTCCTAAAATTAAAAAAACGGATTTGTTTGGGAAAAATCCCCACAAAATCAAAATTTTCAAAGATTTTAGAAAAACCGGAATATATGTGAGAGAACTGAGTATGGACAATACTCATACCAAATTTCAAAGCAATATCTTCTTTTATGACTGAGTGATGGCTCCCTAAGTCTAAGAAACTGATGACGTCATTTTTTTTTAAATAAAATAACTTCTTTTGACTTTTTTTGACAAGATACGAAAAATAATTACCTTTTCTGTATCTCTGAACCAAAACTGGTCTAGGAACATGCCTTTTTATTTACGTTTATCATTTTCTAATTTTGAGGTTTTCTGAAGAGCAAAATCGCTGTTCTGGGCGTGGTAAATCCGAGGTCATTCACTTGACCTGGAAGGTCATCCGTTCACCTGAAACCTAAAAATAGCAAACTGTTAGATTCCTCTCATGACAGGCAACATGCTGGTTCTTACCGAATTGCTCTAAGTTGCTTGGTTTGGAAGTTAACAGGGGGGGCCTGTCAGGCCACCCCCCGTAGGGCGAAGGTGGAAAAAGCTCCCGTAGGGCGAGGGTTTATAGCTAGGGCTAAGGCTATTCCGACGGGCTGTATTGGAATTAAATGCACATGTGGAAAGATTCAAAGCTGCTCATCCGTTCCACGCAACGTTTTCCAGTTTCAGTCAAGTGTGATAAAACATGTAAGAGACAATCCCGTCTGATGTTGTTACTGGTTGTGATGTGATTTTAGTATTTCAGTGTTGTATGTTTGCGTGTGTATTTGGTTTGTCTTGTTTCCAGGGGCGTAGCTTCTCCAGACAAGTAGGCTGAGCTGGGAAAAATCATTCACACCCTGGATATTAGCTTCAATAAATAAAAACAATAGGTTGTTCATTGAAAAAAGCAAGCATCCTACGTTCGATAACATTCGAAGATATAACAAATACAAGAATGTATTATGCACGTTGATCAGATAATCAAAAAGTTATTACATTAGCCGGCAATATCAAGAACTAAAAGACGGCAATATCAAGAAAACTTGGCAAATCCTTAATGCAGTCACTAAAGGAACCATCCATGGTAATACGTTTCCGAAAACATTTAAAACTGATGATGGTTGTCATGCAGAGGATCACCAACATATCTCAGAACAATTTAACACATTTTTATCTCAAATTGGAATACAACTAAACGAACAAATATCCCCTCTAAGATATACCCATTGAATTACATCCCTGATGCTCCAGGGAACTCCCTCAACACCCTCTTCCCTACAACTATAGATTAACTCTTTTCACTTATAAGCAATATGAAGAATGTCGGTGGCGGTCACGACGGCATAAATACTAAGTTATTCAAAGCAACATTTTCTGCAATAATCATTGAGTTAGTTAATTGTAAGAATCTATGTTTTGATCACAGCACGTTCCCCTCATTATTAAAAAAGGCAGTAATTAAACCAATTTACAAAACTGGCGATAAACAGAGATTTACAAACTATATACAGATTAGTTTGCTCCCAGTTATTTCAAAGGTTCTTGAAAAACTGATACATAACCGTATTAATGAATTATTAATGAATTCCTTAATTTGAACAATATAATAAATGACAACCAGTTTGGCTTTCGGAAAGGTATGAGTACCTATATGCCATTACTAATGCTACAAGACAAAATCACCAAAGCTTTTGAAACCGGTCATGTGGTTGCTGGTCTCTATCTATATTTACTTAAAGCATTTGATACAGTAAATATCGATATTCTTCTCAAAAAAGTACATCGCTACAGAATATCAGACAAAGCGTTAAATATGATAAAATAATACTTAACCAACCGTACGCAGCGCGACTCAGATAGATAATTTTCGTTCTAATTACTTGCCCGTAGAAATAGGCGTTCCTCAAGGATCTATCCTAGGCCCCCTTCTATTTTTTATCTATATCAACGATTTTCCTTTGATAAGCCACGATATGACCTCGATTCTGTATGCTAACGACACAACAATCTTCATGGAAGGCTCAAATGAACAACAGTTGCAGAAATCTATTAACAATATATCGCCGAAAATTGCTGCCTCGTTACAGGCAAATTGCCTTTATCTAAATACTGGTAAGACCTAACTTCAAATATACAATAAAATACAAAATATACAATAAAATATAAAATATACAATAAAATATCAAATTTACAATAACATATGAAATATACAATAAATATAAAATATACAATCTGAGTTCGAAGATTTCTAATGGGCCGTCGCTCGGAAAGTAGGAGGAGCTTGTGTGTGTGTGTGTGTGTGTGTGTGTGTGTGTGTGTGTGTGTGTGTGTGTGTGTGTGTGTGTGTGTGTGTGTGTGTGTGTGTGTGTGTGTGTGTGTGTGTGTGTGTGTGTGTGTGTGTGTGTGTGTGTGTGTGTGTGTGTGTGTGTGTGTGTGTGTGTGTGTGTGTGTGTGTGTGTGTGTGTGTGTGTGTGTGTGTGTGTGTGTGTGTGTGTGTGTGTGTGTGTGTGTGTGTGTGTGTGTGTGTGTGTGTGTGTGTGTGTGTGTGTGTGTGTGTGTGTGTGTGTGTGTGTGTGTGTGTGTGTGTGTGTGTGTGTGTGTGTGTGTGTGTGTGTGTGTGTGTGTGTGTGTGTGTGTGTGTGTGTGTGTGTGTGTGTGTGTGTGTGTGTGTGTGTGTGTGTGTGTGTGTGTGTGTGTGTGTGTGTGTGTGTGTGTGTGTGTGTGTGTGTGTGTGTGTGTGTGTGTGTGTGTGTGTGTGTGTGTGTGTGTGTGTGTGTGTGTGTGTGTGTGTGTGTGTGTGTGTGTGTGTGTGTGTGTGTGTGTGTGTGTGTGTGTGTGTGTGTGTGTGTGTGTGTGTGTGTGTGTGTGTGTGTGTGTGTGTGTGTGTGTGTGTGTGTGTGTGTGTGTGTGTGTGTGTGTGTGTGTGTGTGTGTGTGTGTGTGTGTGTGTGTGTGTGTGTGTGTGTGTGTGTGTGTGTGTGTGTGTGTGTGTGTGTGTGTGTGTGTGTGTGTGTGTGTGTGTGTGTGTGTGTGTGTGTGTGTGTGTGTGTGTGTGTGTGTGTGTGTGTGTGTGTGTGTGTGTGTGTGTGTGTGTGTGTGTGTGTGTGTGTGTGTGTGTGTGTGTGTGTGTGTGTGTGTGTGTGTGTGTGTGTGTGTGTGTGTGTGTGTGTGTGTGTGTGTGTGTGTGTGTGTGTGTGTGTGTGTGTGTGTGTGTGTGTGTGTGTGTGTGTGTGTGTGTGTGTGTGTGTGTGTGTGTGTGTGTGTGTGTGTGTGTGTGTGTGTGTGTGTGTGTGTGTGTGTGTGTGTGTGTGTGTGTGTGTGTGTGTGTGTGTGTGTGTGTGTGTGTGTGTGTGTGTGTGTGTGTGTGTGTGTGTGTGTGTGTGTGTGTGTGTGTGTGTGTGTGTGTGTGTGTGTGTGTGTGTGTGTGTGTGTGTGTGTGTGTGTGTGTGTGTGTGTGTGTGTGTGTGTGTGTGTGTGTGTGTGTGTGTGTGTGTGTGTGTGTGTGTGTGTGTGTGTGTGTGTGTGTGTGTGTGTGTGTGTGTGTGTGTGTGTGTGTGTGTGTGTGTGTGTGTGTGTGTGTGTGTGTGTGTGTGTGTGTGTGTGTGTGTGTGTGTGTGTGTGTGTGTGTGTGTGTGTGTGTGTGTGTGTGTGTGTGTGTGTGTGTGTGTGTGTGTGTGTGTGTGTGTGTGTGTGTGTGTGTGTGTGTGTGTGTGTGTGTGTGTGTGTGTGTGTGTGTGTGTGTGTGTGTGTGTGTGTGTGTGTGGGTGGGTGGGTGGGTGGGTGGGTGGGTGGGTGGGTGGGTGGGTGGGTGGGTGGGTGTGTGTGTGTGTGTGTGTGTGTGTGTGTGTGTGTGTGTGTGTGTGTGTGTGTGTGTGTGTGTGTGTGTGTGTGTGTGTGTGTGTGTGTGTGTGTGTGTGTGTGTGTGTGTGTCTGTGTGTCTGTGTGTCTGTGTGTCTGTGTGTCTGTGTGTCTGTGTGTCTGTGTGTCTGTGTGTCTGTGTGTCTGTGTGTCTGTGTGTCTGTGTGTCTGTGTGTCTGTGTGTCTGTGTGTCTGTGTGTCTGTGTGTCTGTGTGTCTGTGTGTCTGTGTGTCTGTGTGTCTGTGTGTCTGTGTGTGTGTCTGTGTGTCTGTATGTCTGTGTGTCTGGGTCTGTGCGCGTGCGTGCGTGCGTGCGTGCGTGCGTGCGTGTGTGTGTGTGTGTGTGTGTGTGTGTGTGTGTGTGTGTGTGTGTGTGTGTGTGTGTGTGTGTGTGTGTGTGTGTGTGTGGGTGTGGGTGTGGGTGTGGGTGTGGGTGTGGGTGTGGGTGTGGGTGGGTGTGTGCGGGTGTGTGTGTGTGGGTGTGTGTGTCCGACGGAGCATATTGGCACGTGGAGCCCAAACGGCTGGGCCGATTTGGACGCGGGTGGCACCGTTCGATGCGGCAAACCAGGGGACAGATGATGGTACCATTTTCGGGCCAATCGATGGCACGTAGCACGTGCCAAGTGCCAAAACGTGGACGCCATCATTTTTCTCTTTTTTCGCCTCCTCAGGTCACACGGTTGGTGACACAGACTTGCTACTCGCAGGTCACGTGCGCGATACAGCGTCCCCAAATCCATTAACCCTATTTGTAACAGGCTCCTGGCTACCCCTATTTGTAACAGGGGGCGGATCCCCCCCGGAGATCTCGAGACATACCCTTCCGATTTTTAAGAATCAAACGGCATATTATTCCCCTCAACACGATCTACATTTCTAAAAAATAAAAACATAGGACTAGGACATTTTTGATAGGGGGCAACAGGGGGCAAAAAACTAAAAAAATTAGAGGTATTTGTGATCCAACACAGCTGTCATGTTTATCAACCGATTTTAACTCAATCAATGGGGATCGAATGAGAGTGAATTGTAAATTAATATGTGGTGGTGACTTTTGAAAATGCAAAAATAATAGGCGTGTGCAGGTCACTCAATATGGGGTGAAGTAAATACGTAATAAAACCATTTTTTGATATTGTTTTTTTTGTAAATGAAATGGTGTGTTGTTGTGACATTATACAAAAAAGTTATTTAACATATGTTTTGCTATTGGCGGTACCAGGTCAGTGCAAAAGGGAGGTAAAATAGGAAAAAAATAGTAACCGCAGGCAAGTTGCTACCAGCACTATACATAAGTTACTGATCCGTAGATAGTTCCTTTTTGCATGTACTTCTTCATAGGCGCATCCAGGATCCAAACTGGGGGGCTCAATACCTTTTGATAGGTATAGTATCCGCTATTATTATACTAACTAGTCAACAGTGACTATTTTATCTACAACTTCAATTCACATTGCTTACCCCCCTTTTTACCCTACCTGGACTCGCCTATTATCTTATAATCGGTCGTCGAGTACCCTGTAGTGCATGTTTCATCCGAAAACTGCAGTATATTATGTCATTGTAGGTCCATGCATCTTAGTTTCCTTGCAATAATATGACCCCCTTTTTTCCATTCCTGAGCGTGCCTCTGCAAAAAAATGACTTAATTTCCTCTCCTGGCCTCATATGTGCATATATCATTATAAACTAACCGTCTATTGCGCCGTAATCGCTAGCATACCGTCATCACCATGCAAGCACCCCCCTTTTCATGTGCCTGAACACGCCCCTGCAACTCTTTATGTAATAAATTATGCAAATAATGGAAGGAGAAGCTATCTTTTACACCTTGATAGCTACAAATGCCCCTTACATCGCTCTATTGGCTTCCCGCCAAGCATTTAATACTTCTTGGACCCCCCCCTTACAAGCTCCTGAAACCGCCTCTGCCATGCAATTTTTATGATATTTCATTAACATCAACTAATTTGCATTTGTTGTAATCACCGTAAACCGATGTAACTCCTTCATACTTGAGGCAGTTAGGAAGAAACCGTGAAGATCGCATTTCCGCATTATCACCAAATGTCGCCGCAGAACCCTACCAAAAACGTGCCCTGGAACCGCCTTTGTTCAGCTTAAGAACGCAAAATTTTGACTCCATATGCGGAATTCAATTCTAGGAAAAGTTCTATAATTTCATCAGTCTGGTTTTACCCGTTCGGGAGATATCTGCGAAAAACATGAGGGGGGGGGGGGGGGGGCGGAATCCGTCCCCCCCCCTGTTACAAATAGGGTTAACCCGCGAGTTACTGGGGTATATTCCATAACCCGACTTACGACTCAGATAGATAATAGATAATGGTTTGCGGAAAACGCTATCGAAGGCCGCATTATCTGATGATGTGACAGGTGGTCGATTTTGGTCATTTAAAGGTCATAAGTCAGTCAATTTTGAAGATATCGACTTCAAATTTGGTACACATATTCACCGAATACGAATAAATTTGATTTTTTGAGATTTTTTTACAAAATGTATTTAGATTTCTCAAAATTTTCAATAAAAAACCCCTAAAAAATCCGAGATAGCAGTTTGATAGCCCGGTCTATTGTGAGTAATTGGAATTAAGACAACTTAATTTATCTCTAAGATTGTGCCTTTGATAGCGTTTTCCGCAAACCATTATTTTTCAACAAAACCCGAATAACGACGCCACTCTGACGTAATTCCCGGTTGACCTATCAGAACCTCATCTTTTTCCTTTGGCTAGCATGTGTATAATTGATTTGAGATGTTGTGATGATGTTATGATGATGATGATTTGGATTTAAGGGCACCACAGCTACTAGGCTATGTGGTGCCCATTGCTTTTAATGTCATTGTAGTTAAAATAGGATTACATTGCCCTCACAAATTTTTAAATATATTATGTATCACATAATTTTATTTTCCAGGTACTACAATTATATCAAATTAAAATTTTAGTTTGCAACAACAATAACATTTCATTCTGCACTCACTATGTCATGAAAGGAAAAATCAAACACTGTTCATGGCCAGTGTCCTGGCATTGGTAAATTTGGGTGGAAAATCACACCCTATAGATACTATTTTTCCAATTCTTATCCCAAGATGTACTGTGAATTTTCCACTCCTTAATTTTAAACACACTGGATAATTGGAACACTGATACAGATTTATGAATGTAACAGTAGGGACAGCCTGTGGAGGGAAAGGCTGGAAAGAAATGGCATAGATTATAACTAATTCTGGTGGGCAGGTAACTTGGTATTGATAAAGCCTTGTATGTACATATGGTTTTGGTTGAATTTTCCACTCTTTGTATTATTATTTTGCCAGAATTTTTGCACTGCACCCTAGCTCAAAGGCAATCCTAGGACAGTGTCCATGGTTCACATCTAGTCAGGTGTGGAAGTTCATTTTCAATTCACTCAACATGTAATATGTTCACACCTTCGGGCTTCCTGAAGCAACACAAGCTCGCAACTTATGAAGGTAATTACCAGTTGTAGAAAGAGTTCAGAAAAAGACACACAAATGACAAATTGCTTTGATAGAATACTGTACAAGGATGAATTTATGACATTTGATGACACCAAAAATGACCAATTGCTTTGATAGGTTGCTATACAAGGAATGCTGTGATATGAATTTATGACATTGGATATGTTGCCTTTGTGGCAGCCTGCTCTCACATTTTGGGTGAAATTTTGGCTGTTTAAACTTGTCCCAATCCTTCCTATTTTGTTTGTAGACTGGTTGGCAAATGTTTGTTGGGGTATAGAACTTCACACTTGGTCATGTGGTTCATCTTATATTATTTCTTGGTGCCAACTCTAACTATTTTTGCTTACAGTTTTCAATGCTGGGTAAATATTTTGATTACATCTGTAAAAAATACACTGCTAATAAGTAATAACCTATTTCAGGCATTGCATTCCATTTGTACTGGTTCTCATACATCAGGCAAGATATCACAATATATTATGGGTGACACTGTTTTCTTTGGCAGAAAGTGGACATTACTGTCAACACTACCACTTTCAATACACTAATTTTTTAGTTGACACAAAATTTGGCTGTACAATATCCATTTTTTTTCCTGTATAGCAGATTGTTAATTTGATTAGATGCCATTTTCAGCAAGTGGTATCTCTAAATAATTGGAAAGTTATGATGTTCAGGTAATAAAATCCAATAACATTCCAATAGCTCATCATCAAAGGACCTTTTGATATTATCTTAGAGGCCTGCTATCATATTGAGTGAAATACCAAAGTGGAATACCAAAGTGGAATCAGATGTTCAGTTTTCGCAACTACCCACAGGGCCAGAGGACAACTTTGGCCAATGGCCAGTCTTCGTGCAGACGGCTGTGTGACGGCGGCATTTGGCACAAAAGATGCGCAGAAGCGCATATGATTCATAAATAATTTAACAGACCTTAACAGACGGAACAGGAAAAGGCACTTTCACTTAAATTCGGTGCGTGGCGAAACATATTTGAGAACAAGATCTTGATACACATGTTATACACCGAGGTAGCAATATTGCTTCGTGTAATAGGAGGTAGCACTCCGAACACTTTTTTTACCTCTGGGGGTGACAAAAAAGTTAAATCCACTGTCCTGACAGTAGAACTCCATTGAAAATGCACTAGTACCTGGGCCCCGGCCCCGGGGAATCTACTGTACGGATTTCCCGCGCCGTGCCCGGGGGAGGGGGGGGGGGGGGGGGGCGTTTAAACTCCCCCTAAGGTTTTTCGAAGATAGCAAAAAACAGCGGAACGCCGCGCCGCCGTTTTTGGCACAGCTGTTAACACGCGCAGGGGGGGGGGGGGGCACTTTTGTGCCCCCCACACGTTTTTCGTCAATAGCTCGCAAACGAAGAGGCGCAGGCAGTTTTATTTTACGTGACATTTTCACCAACTCAATAGCGGATCGTTTGATATATACAAATCAAAATCGGTTGATACATTTTTGAGTTATATTGATTTTCATTCCAAGATGGCGGCCAGAATCGAGGTCAGCTAAGCGATATCTTCGGAACCAACAGTCGGATCTGGATGATTCAAACGCCATTCGGTAGACAATGTCAATGTTCATCCCTAGAAATAACTTTGGACACATTGCTGGTGACCTGTGACGTCACAGAGGTCAAATTGCAAAATTGTGACATTTGGCTAGATTTGACCTTCGTGACCTCGTTTGACCTTGAAGACATTGACCGAAGGTCACGCAAATGTGTGCAAATGTAGATCATCATAGCACCTACTTATCCTGTAAGTTTTATTGTTCTAGCTCTCATACTTTCGGAGATCTTAAGGGGTGGCACTAAAGTGCCCTCCCCCTCCACTTCGTGTTAGTGGCATACCCCTCTCCACTGCGCGTGTTAAGGCATCAATTGCCCACATATTGTAAATTTCTTGACCACGTGTTGTCTCAGGTCAGGTCACTAGGCCAGGTCACGTGACCCCACCTCCAAAAAAGTGTGCGGTCGTATCACAGCCACAGTTTTTGGCAGATGGATTTCGTACTTACAAGATTTCATAAGGGTAATGGTACCTACAATTCGTTTATCTCGTTTTTGTTATATCGGTGACCTAAGGCAGGGTCAATGTCGTGACCTCGCCATTATAAGTCAATGGGAAATATACAAATGCTTCCTATTCTGAGGATACGCATGATATCAGCCCAATTCCTTCTGGATCATGTTATTATAGGCCATTCTTGAAGACCCAGTTGTATTTTTGGTGCAGTGACCCCACGTGTTGAATCTGTCGTTCGGATTTGTTTTCTTCGTCGGATTAAAACAAAATGTAATTACCGAGCGGGCACGAAGCGCCCGTGAGGTTTCTCTTCAACTTACTAGACAAATGTATATTTGACCCGGCCTGACCCGGCCCGACCCGACCAGGCCCGACCAGGCCCGACCCGGCGATACAGACGCTTTTCGGAAGCTAATAACTTTCCAACCACCGCTCCGATTGAGATCGGGTTTTCATCATTGGATAGGACCATCAAATACATTTTGATTTTGTTATGATGCGTTCTGATAGAGGTGGTGCCACAGCGCGTGGCACCCGCAGACGTCGAAATGAACACAAATCATTCTTGGTAAAAAATGGTTTGATTGATCTAAGCATTCGTTTTTTATACGTTGAAGCGTGCAGCGCTCAGGACGTACTCCCTTTTGGCGGATTCGAGAAAGGAAATCATGTACATTAAACACAAAATATATGTTGGCATGCATGGAGGCCTGACAATTTTTATGGGGGATTAAAAGGACTAAAAAGACTATGTGTTACTACCACGTGTACTCCCGTACTGTTTCATGTTTCAAACCTGTTTTAGCTTTACCAGTGCGCGCCCGCTCGGTCATCGCCCAAAAAGGTGTTTACTGGTTTATTATTATTGGTAATCAAGAGCTGAAACGCAACTTCTGATTTATATAATACAAAAGATGTACATACATACTGACGTGATGAAAATGATGGTTAAGTGAATAGTACATCTGAAGTGGTTTTGACAATCAGTATTTCTTAGGACTTGATCGCTTATTAAATTTTCACAGGAATGACATAGTAATGATTTTTGCTGGCATTTTGACCCCCGAGTACTTCATGAGCAGAGGTGCATAATCTTACGCACTCGCCCGTGTGCGAAGGTGACAGTTTTCGCGAAAACGGTTGGATTTTGCGACCAATTTCAATGAAAAAGTGACCAGATGACAATATAGTTATTCTTCACAACATTTTGTGATTAGGTCGATGACTATTGGTGAAAACTAAGTATTTGGTGCCAAGATATATTAAATCTCAGCTACGCGAATGGTAAAGGAATTCCCTACGGTGCCAAAACTCAGCCTAAGCTCGATGCTGAGCGCTACATAATCGTACGCACACGGTCGGTGGGCCTATTCCTTCAACATTGTGAAATTCACAAAGTTCGCCCACATCGATTGTCACAAGGTGACAATGTGACACCTTCACCACTACAAAATTTTCCTTCAAATTTGGCTCTCGTTCACAAGCTGCCAGTCGATTGATGTAAACAAGTAACGTGCGTGTCCCTGGTTTATATGTTAGTTATTTGTATAACATGCTTGCTGGAACTGACTGCTATATTTGAGGTGTAAGTTGAAGTGTTTATTAGAAGCTTATTTACGAGAAGTCTGGTTAACTGGAGTGATAAAACAATCTTCTCACATCAACATTGAGCAAATTCTCAGCAACTTCAGTTGGTGTGTACTGAGTTCATGAATTTGCATTGGAACATTGCAAATAATGTTGCTAATATATCTTTGCTGTTATTGGAATGCAACTCGGTGATAAGCACAACTGTGTATATCAGTGCCATTCCTTTGAATTATTTGTTCCTTTGATGTAGAACTTGCCACTGGATTAAACCATCCCTTTTCAGGACAGCACCAAACGAAACTTGCATCTTCCTGCTCGCTGTTCATGAACTGTTGACACAAATTGTAAATGACACATGTCTGAGTTAATGCTTAAAAAAACATAATGGCACAGTATTGGATGAAAATGCTTGTTCCCACACAGCTCAAGCTGGGCCTAACCAGTGATCTGCCGAAGATAGCTGAGAATGGTTGTTTTATTTAAAATAATTTCTGCTAAGTTGATGTCTCATAATTTTAGCTTCTGCAAAATGGGGCAACATTTGTGTTAGGAAGATTTGAAGAGCATCCCTTTTCTTAGGACAATAAGAAATGAAATGAGAGATCAGAAACAAAGTGAACTAGCTTATTAAAATGAAGTGCAATTTGGGTATAGCATGAGATTCAGATTCAGATTATATTCGCATGAGGTCCACAATAGGGTGCCTTTTCACACATGCACATCATCATAGGTAAAAAAGTATAAGGAGTAGAGCGTTAATATAACTAAAACATTGCCTAAATCAGGAGACAATACAACATTGACTGTGATGTCTCCTCACTTCGGCAAACCATCTGTATTCCTGGTTCTCGCTCTAACATAAGAACAGTCTATCCCATTCTATAGGAAATCTTAGTTATTATGGTTACTTTTTAATTATTTATGGTATCTCTAGACATAGGTGTAGGCACAGGGGGTTGGGGGTGGGGGGGGGGGGGGGGGGGGGGGGGGGGGGGCGGTGCATGACCACCTCACTTTTCAGCCATTTTTTTTTGGGGGGGGGGGGGAGGGGGGCTAAAATATTTTATTTTGCTTGGTGAGAAAAGTTTCTGATGGCAAAGGGTTCGCCAAAACTCTGGAGTTATCCAATATTGGTAGGTATGTAGGTAGGTACATACCTGCTCACAGTAATACTAGATTTGCCATGGTATCAGTTTTTACATGAACACAAACAGCATTTTCTCAAGTTTTATCCAGTTTTATGTAAGATATCTCTTCTTTTTTTTAGTGTAACATTGCTGTCTCTGTTAGTTAACTTTTTGGTGTGCAATATCTCTGGAAAGTCAAGATGTTTAAACATTTCTGGAAAATATAAATTACAACTTCTGAAGCATCTTGAATGACTGAACACATCTAACTTAGGATTCTAAAAACAACAAGTTTAGGGTCCCATATGATGTTGTCGCGTAATGTGACATATTTTGTGCTCTGAAAGTGAGTTGGTGACAGCCTAGACATTTTGTGCACCTCTGTTCATGAGAAAGAGCATTTTGACCCCGACCTTATCCATAAGGACAGCACACTTTACCACCCCTGGATTGAGACGCCATCACGTGGCGACAAATTACATCAAATATGTTTCTGTTATTTTCTTAGGATAACCTTTTTAATTTTTCAAGTTTATATTTTGTAAGTAAATAAAACTCATTTTGTAATGTACTTACATAAATTATTATGAAAAAGTTTTTTTTTAACAAAATTATTCACCCATGCTGTTACTGCATCAATATTTTGATACAGTGATTTTAATTTGAGTAAAAAAAATGATTCTGGTTAGCCATGGGATACAAAAGTTAATACAATTATAAAGCAATATTGCATCAATTTCCATCCAATATACTTATTGAACATATAGGTGGCTGAAACTGTATTGTCACAATGCACAATGTACAGATTCATGTGCCATTCATCCCACCACTGTTATCCAGTGCTTCATAATTGCCGTTTGAAAATCGGTCATTTTCTCAATACCATTTCTATTGGACTGGATACAAATATTGACGCGTCAAAACATTATTATTTGGGCCTAGTGCCAGCAACTGCATTAGGACCTTCATGATAAATCACGTGCATTTTGTACACACCGCTGTCACGCGTCCGAAAAGTTATTTCCACAAAAGCAACGCGTCATTTTTGACAACCATTTGCGCCGAAAAAGAGTGTAAATTGGATTCCATATTGATGACATGAAGTGTTCTTCCTACATGTAAAAAAACGTTTGTTGGAGCTTCAATTCCGACTGGCAGCTTGCTCGCCGATATTTTCTCGTCCAGTTGAGTTTTTGAAGCCCAGATTTGATGGTAAGAGCCGTGTTTTCCAAAAAAAAATCCAGTTTTTCTCTGTGGATAGCTGGATTTTGATTGCTGCAAAGTCAATTTTTACAATAAATTGTTAACGTTTTGTTTTTGTTGGGGGGTGGGGGACAAAAGACATGTTGCCCCCCCCCCCCCTTACAGGCTGTTTTTGTACGGGGGGACATGTCCTGGTCCCCCCTGGATCCGCCAGTGACTGTAACTGCGTCTCCCAGTAAAAAAACGTGGCGACGCCCCTGCCTCTCCCTGATGTAACTGGCTGGTCTTTCCGTTCACTCACCACATACCGTACTGTAAAAACGTGGCGACGCCCCTGCCTCTCCCTGATGTAACTGGCTGGTCTTTCCGTTCACTCACCATATACCGTACTGTAAAAACGTGGCGACGCCCCTGCCTCTCCCTGATGTAACTGGCTGGTCTTTCCGTTCACTCACCACATACCGTACTGTAAAAACGTGGCGACGCCCCTGCCTCTCCCTGATGTAACTGGCTGGTCTTTCCGTTCACTCACCACATACCGTACTGTAAAAACGTGGCGACGCCCCTGCCTCTCCCTGATGTAACTGGCTGGTCTTTCCGTTCACTCACCACATACCGTACTGTAAAAACGTGGCGACGCCCCTGCCTCTCCCTGATGTAACTCGCTGGTCGCTGGCTCCCCTGCCTTTCCGTTCACTCACCACATACCGTACTGTTTCGTCGGGCTCTGTCGCACACAACACTCACCAGCCATGCCGCTGCGCTCTCTGTGCCGGATGCGCTCTATCATTTCATTTCATTTAATTTCAGACTAGGTCGCTTAACTGAATTCCTTTCAGCTGAAAACATTCAGAAAACCCCAAACACAAACACACAGTGAACACTGCTAGCGTTGCCGTAACGCTGGCTGACTATGGGATGTGCTGGGATGTGAACGGTATAGCGCTTGCAGGCCAGAGCCACTCTCGTTCGCACACATCTGCTCACCGAACGGGAAGGCTACAGTCACCAAAATGTTCTGGCCTAATGAAATTATCTTAACAGAGGTGCAGATAGTCAGTTCTTCCTTTTCCGGAATGGTTTGAACCCTCTTCCTGCCCTCCTTCACAGCAAAATTATGTCAGTGGGCGAGTAGTGTCCCTAAATGTACTGATCGTAGCGATTCAGGCATACAGACTCAAGCGACTGCCGCGCCATCAAATGCGAATCGGTCAAATGTGACTGAAAAATTTGTATTAAAGGCGAAATAGAAAGAAAATATTGAGTTGACCCAGGCTGACCTATCCCCAGCTGAGCTGACCATAGCTGACCCCAGCTGACCTGACCACAGCTGACCACAGTTGTGCTGACCCCAGCTGACCTGACCCCAGATGACCTGATCCCAGCTGACCTGACCCCAACTGAGCTGATCCCAGCTGACCTGACCCCAACTGAGCTGACCCTGGCTGGCCTGATCTCGACCTGACTTGACCTCAACTGCTTTTGAGTTAAGTGGGAACACAAACGCTGCCCTGAATGACGAGGAAGATCTCGCCATCTAATGGTTAGAAAGAACACAACATACCTATAGGTATGCCTTCCAAGTGCCATGTGTAGGTATAGGCCGTTCAAATACAGAAACTGATACAGGAGAAGATACTTAAACAGAGTCATTTCAATCACAAACAATATTGAATCTGAATATTGAAAGAGAATATTGAAAGGCTCTGTGGCGTCTCTGCGGCATCAACCCTCGCCCTACTGACAGCCCCCCCTCGCTGACAGCCCCCCCCTGAGGTTTTTCTTGAATAACTTTTGACACATATAGCGCATCTTGCTGAAATTTTCAGTACCTGAGTTTTCAACAATTATACGTATGCTATAAAAAAATTAATTGAAATTGGTCAAGAATTTTGGGAAACAATCATATTTGGATGACGTCATGTTGGTGGAAAAACGATATTTGAAAAATCGTAGGAAACAGAGTTTAAAGCAAATTGCAAACGCAATTTACCAAAGATACAAAATGGCATTCTCTTTAAAATAGCAATCTCAGATTTCCAAAATTTTGGGGTTTTGACCCATAAAATAAAATAAAAACTGTATTTTTTAAAAAAATCAACACAAAATCAAAATTTTCGAAGATGTTAGAAAAGCCGGAATACATGTGAGAGAACTGTGTATGGAAAATATCCAAACCAAATTTCAAAGCAATATCTCTATTTTGACTGAGTGGTGGCTCTCAAGTGTAAAAACTCATGACGTAATTTTATTAAAATAACTTTTTTGGACTTTTTGACAAGATACGAACAAATAATTACCTTCTCTGTATTTCTGAGACAAAACTGGTCTAACAACATCTCTTTATATTTACATTAATCAGTTTCTAATTTTTAGGTTTTCTGACGAGTTAAATCGCTGTTCTGGACGTGGTCGAGCCGAGGTCATTCACTTGACCTGGAAGGTCACCCGTTCACCTGAAACCTAAAAATCGCACACTGTTAGATTCTTCTCATGACATGCAGCATGCTGGTTCTTACTGCATTGCTCTAAGTTGCTTGGTTCGGAAGTTAACAGGGGGGTTGTCAGGCCCCCACCTAGGGCGAAGGTGAAGAAAAAAAAACTCCCGTAGGGCGAGGGTTAAACAAATCATTATAAAATAAAATCCGCGGCAAACGCACAGAAAGTACAGGCGCTGTTTCAACACAATGGCCACAGTTCTGGTTGTCTGGCAGAAGATGGGCCGATACGGTTACATCGGCTCCCATGAAAAATGTCATGTAGGTACGGCGTTTAATTTCCTGTCTGATCCGGGACTGGGCGTGTCGTGCCCACCCAGCGTGGGACACTGCCGCGAACCCCCGGTATGCGACCGACCCGGTGATCTCAGTCAGGTGTTTCGCCAGAAATGTGCAGGTGTAATCTGCAGTGGTGCAGTGTGCAGGTATGCAGTGGTGCAGTGTGCAGGTGTGCAGTGGTGCAGTGTGCAGGTGTGCAGTGGTGCAGTGTGCAGGTGTGCAGTGGTGCAGTGTGCAGGTGTGCAGGTGAAACCTGCAGTGGTGCAGCGGTGCAGCGGTGCGGGACGGTGGCCACCATGCAGAACGGTCTCACTGACACAGTGTGACAGGACAGCCCGACAGCCACGGTTAGCCGGGGTCAGCTCACCTGGGGTCAGCTGGGGTCAACTGAGTCAGCTGGGGTCAGCTCACCTGGGGTCGGCTGGGGTCAGCTGGGGTTAGGTCAGCTAGGGTCAGCTGGGGTCAACGGAATCAGCTGGGGTCAGCTGAGTCAGCTGGGGTCAGCTGGGGTCAGGTGGGGTCAGCTGGGGTCAGCTGGAGTTAGGTCAGATGGGTCAGGTCAGCTGGGGTTCAGGTCAGCTGCGGTTCAGGTCAGCAGGGGTCAGCTGGAATCAGCTGGGGTTAGGTCAGCTGGGGTCAGCTGGAGTTCAAGTCAGCTGGGGTCAGTTGGGGTCAGCTGGGGTCAGCTGCGGTCAGCTGGGCCACCTGGG
>JAXIVJ010003836.1:0-7500 GCA_036785665.1 Chirona hameri
CAACATGTCTTTTGACCCCACCTTTTGCTCCAGACATATTTCACCGTTTTGACCCTGCATCCTGGTTCCAATAGCAAAAATTAGTTCTCCAGCCCGCTTAAAATCTCAAATTTGTCCGCCATTTCGCGGCGCAATAATAGTTGTATGGGTGTCCATTTTGCCTAAATACCATTTGTAGTTAAGTTTAAGGGCAGCCTTTGTGACAAATTTTCTTCAAGCCCTTCTCTTCGCAAAATCCTGCTTATTTTGTTTAGTTCAAGAACATTTTTGAAATCCGCTCGAGACACAAAGCAATATTATACACTGAGCTATCGCATGCATCAGATTTACTGCTTGTAAAGAAACGTCTACCCCCTCTCCTGGTCACGAGCCTCGACTACCCTCTTGGTCAATTCTGCATAAGACGTCTGGGGCCGCCCTTGACTGTACAAATGATATATTTTAGCACCATCCGCGGCACTTTAAATTATAGAAAGGGTACGACTGATATTGCAAATACCTATAGCCAACGTTTTGTCAACAAACAAAACAATGCTAAAATAGGGGCACCCTCAAAATATAGTGGACCAAATCCGTTGCATTTTCAGATTTGGGTGCAGGTAGGGGCGCTAATGCAGTTGATGACCCCTCTTGAAGATGTTCTGGCTTCGCCCCTGTTGGTGAGTGCCTCTTCTTACCGTCAAGTGTGTACGGCCTCGCTCAAGCAAAACTCACCAACTCCTTCATATTTTATGAAAGTCACCACACTCCTAACTTGCCATCTGGCGCGGACTTTTATGCTGCTTCACAACACTACTTCCAATTTTTTTTTTTAGTTACGTTTCTCCCTGCATTGCCTCGTCTTATAGAGGGAGGGTATGTTTAATAGTCGTCTAAGCATATTTATTTTGTGCGATACAAATGTATTTGTAACTGATAAATACCCAATTATTTGTGTATTTGGATTACATAGTTCAATGTGAGCAGTTAACAAAAGAGTACAAGACAAATCACAATCATCCCGATTATGTTGCCGATTCCTGCCTGTCGTATCGCAGCTCGGCCGGCACCTCCGAGTCCCAGTCTTCTGAGTCCAGTCTTCTGAGTCCAGTCTTCTGAGTCCCAGTCTTCTGAGTCCCAGTCTTCTGAGTCCCAGTCTTCTGAGTCCCAGTCTTCTGAGTCCCAGTCTTCCGAGTCCCAGTCTTCTGAGTCCCAGTCTTCTGAGTCCCAGTCTTCTGAGTC
The DNA here is from genome assembly GCA_036785665.1 of Chirona hameri. NCBI lineage: Eukaryota > Metazoa > Arthropoda > Thecostraca > Balanomorpha > Balanidae > Chirona > Chirona hameri. The sequence continues at coordinate 1,222 of JAXIVJ010003836.1, forward strand.
CCAGTCTTCTGAGTCCCAGTCTTCTGAGTCCCAGTCTTCTGAGTCCCAGTCTTCTGAGTCCCAGTCTTCTGAGTCCCAGTCTTCCGAGTCCCAGTCTTCCGAGTCCCAGTCTTCTGAGTCCCAGTCTTATGAGTCCCAGTCTTCTGAGTCCCAGTCTTCTGAGTCCTAGTCTTCTGAGTCCCAGTCTTCTGAGTCCCAGTCTTCCGAGTCCCAGTCTTCTGAGTCCCAGTCTTCCGAGTCCCAGTCTTCTGAGTCCCAGTCTTCTGAGTCCCAGTCTTCTGAGTCCCAGTCTTCTGAGTCCCAGTCTTCCGAGTCCCAGTCTTCTGAGTCCCAGTCTTCTGAGTCCCAGTCTTCTGAGTCCCAGTCTTCTGAGTCCCAGTCTTCTGAGTCCCAGTCTTCTGAGTCCCAGTCTTCTGAGTCCCAGTCTTCTGAGTCCCAGTCTTCTGAGTCCCAGTCTTCTGAGTCCCAGTCTTCTGAGTCCCAGTCTTCTGAGTCCCTGGCGGCAGTTACGGTATAATGTAACTCGTGCCTGGCGGCAGTTACGGTATAATGTAATTCGTGCCTGGCGGCAGTTACGGTATAATGTAACTCGTGCCTGGCGGCAGTTACGGTATAGTGTAACTCGTGCCTGGCGGCAGTTCCGGTATAGTGTAACTCGTGCCTGGCGGCAGTTCCGGTATAGTGTAACTCGTGCCTGGCGGCAGTTACGGTATAATGTAACTCGTGCCTGGCGGCAGTTCCGGTTAAATGTAACTCGTGCCTGGCATTCTGGCCGACTTAGACGCCGCTCCCTGGTACTTGGCATATAGCACAACGTGCAGAGACTTATAACAGATCCAAACGAGGTACTACAGCAAATTCCGACTTGTTCCGGAGCTTGACGATACGGACGACTGGCTTTGGCGAGATGGTTCAAAGGACGTACAATTGATCAAACGGAGCTCGTTTCCCCTCTGCGTTTAATGTCTAAGTGTTGCAAACATGTGGGCGATTGCCTAACCATCATAAAAGCTACACCCGGAAATTGCTACATGGTCATAAGATCAACTACCTCGTGTATAGCAAAGTGTATAGTATACATTCATAAACATTGGAGTTCTCAGTTGGAGCTCTGCAGGTGTGAAGTCACGTCGAATATAATTGAACATTTCACGTATATTTGCAGCAGATTGTATACATACTTTTATGCTTGTATACAAATGTGCAGATTCAGTGATTTGTATGACAACATAACATCCGCAAATCACGATCCATAAACTCTTCGAGATAATGAACGAGGTCCTTGATGTGGCGAAATATGTTTCCTCCAGTTGTTGTTTTAACCCTCACGTCACCATTCAGCATACATTTGTATTTAGCCCGCATGACGTCATTATGACGTCAGCGCTGCTGTGTCCACAGCTGTGTTTTGCTACCTGATGGGCGGCCTGGGCGTCACGGCGGGCGTTCACCGCCTGTGGTCACACCGGACCTACAGAGCCCGGTGGCAGCTGCGGACCCTGCTCATGCTGATGTTCACCATGGCTGGACAGGTAAGCACGGAGTGGGGTGGGATTTGTTTGTGGGTTTGTGGGGTTGTCTTTTTACGGTGTCTCGTAGACTATGTTGTGTCTGCTGAGGACAAAAATTTGATGGATTGGTTTTCGTGTTCGCATCCAGAAGAGAATGTTTACATGATTAATTTGCTTTTCCAGTGTTCAAAAGTTGATGTAGATTTCTTAATTTATTATTACAATATTTGTTACAGTGAATGCGCACCATGACGTCTATGCAATGCCAACCGTAGGTTGTAACGACAATATCGCTTCAAAGTTTCGTTACGCGCCGGACTCGGACATTTGGTCGTCGAGCGACGCTAGCGCCACGCTGCGGACGCCGTGAGAACTAAACCGTTTAAATGGAGATATTTGTAAAAAATACCGACACAAAGTACTTGTTTACAATCCACCGCATTACCATAAATTAGGATAAATCTGTATCTAATAAAAAATATGTATTTTACCGTATATTCCGGGACCGTCATCGGACAAAGGGAGGCACATCGTTATTTTTTATCACCAGGCGTTTTTAGCACCATCGCCACGGATCACTGCCACGCTGAAACTCAGAACCTATCAGAGATAGCGGTCAAGGACCTTCACCAATCGACGCGGCGTGGTCGGAAACGGTGCCGTTTCACCTTTCATACCGATCGGGCTAAAATAAGGCCCATCAGGGCCCAAAGAAGGGTGAGCAACGCAATAACGCTGGTATAAGCCGCCGCACAATCGGACCGACCGACTTGAGTGACATCTTGCGGTAGGATTTCTAGGCTTTCGAGCGGTGCCCCCCACAGGGGTGGTAATGTGTTCTGTCCTTATGGATAAGGTCGGGGACAAAATGCTCCTTCTTATGAGGTACTCGGGGGTCAAGATGCCAGTAAAAATAATTGCTATGTCATTCCTGTGAAAATTTACTAAGCGATCATGTCCTCAGAAATACTGATAGGCAACACCACTTCAGATGTGTTTATCACTTATCATCATATCCATCACGTCAGTATGTATGTACAACGTACATTTACACTTGTCAAATTAACAGTTGCGTTTCAGCTCTTGATTGCCAATAATTTAGTTTCACCCATATTTCCGACGAAAACAAAAGTCCGGACAGTTGCTTCCCGGGGACCGGGGCCGGGGTACTTGTGCATTTGCAATGTAGTCCGACTGTCAGGACAGTGGATGTTGCTGTTTTGGGACTTTCGAAAACTAAAAGGGCTAGAAAGACGTGAAAAAGGCGTCCGCAATCTCTTGACGAGCACATTCGAACCTAATTCAGATATTTTTTGTTCAAGTCAATATTGTGGTCACCAGATGTCATCAAAGGTCAGATTTTCCAGTTTCAGGACTTCGCTCCAGAAACCCCCAGATATCACAGGCACCATGACAGCTAGGAACAAACGGAAAAAGCAATGGTCTTGCAAAAGCTCTTGCAAAAATGTAGTCCCCAAGATGTCCTCAGATTTTAGATCAGGCCAATAGTTGATGCTCCAGAACTCTTCAAATGTCAAAATGGCAATTTAAAAAAGCAGTTTATCATGAATAGCTTTTTACCTAATAACGACAAGGCAATAATTTTGACGCCATCGTGTTTTTCTCGTCAAGGTACCAGTGTTCGTCACGGGCCCACCAACGCCCAGCCCGACCCGGCCTAGGCCCATGAACACCAAGCCTAGGCCCGGATCAGGCTCGGTCAAATATATAATATTGAGGCCCAGGCCCGGTCCGGCCCGTTCAGATTAACAATCGCCCTACGGGAGCTTTTTCACCTTTTCCCTACGGGGGCCTGACAGGCTCCCCTGTTAACTTCCAAACCAAGTAACTTAGAGCAATTCGGTAAGAACCAGCATGTTGTCTGTCATGAGAAGAATCTAACAGTATGCGATTTTTAGGTTTCAGGGCAACGGGTAACATTCCAGGTCAAGTGAATGACCTCTGATTTACCACGTCCAGAACTGCGATTTTGCTCTTCAGAAAACCTCAAAATTAGAAATTTATCAATGTAAAAAAAAAGGAATGTTCCTGGACCAGTTTTGCGTCAGAAATACAGAAAAGGTATTTATGTGTTCGTATCTTTTCAAAACAAGTCAAAAAAAGTTTTTGTTGTTGTTAAATGCGTCATCAGTTTCTTACACTTAGGGAGCCATCACTCAGTCAAAAATGAAGATATTGCTTTGAAATTTGGTATGGGTATTGCCCATACTCAGTTCTCTCACATATATTCCGGATTTTCTAATATCTTTGAAAAGTTTTATTTTGTGGGGATTTTTCCAAAACAGATCATTTTGTTTTTCTTTTTCATTTTCTTTTCTCATTTTGTTTAATTTTGTTTTAAATTTTGTTTTTCCAAAACAAATCATTTTGTTTTTAGTTTTGGGGGTGAAAACCCAAAATTTTGCAAATCCCAGATTGCCATTTGAAAGAAAATGCCATTTTGTATCTTTGGTGAATTGCGTTTGCAATTTGCTTTAAAACTCTTTTTTCTACGATTTTGCAAACATTTCTCATTTTTTACCAACATGTCATGAAAACATGATTATTTCCCACTACGTAACCAATTTCAATTTAATTTTTTCCAGCATACGATAATTGTTGTAAACTCAGCTACCGAAAATTTCAGCAAGATGCACTGCATGCGTAAAAAGTTATTCAAGAAAAACATCAGGGGGGAGCCTGTCAGCCCCCCCCCCTGTAGGGCGAAGGTTAAGCATATCAATATTTTACAAAATTTGCAATCACTATCCTAGCATATTTACTTGTATACTATAAATGTGAAACAATGCACCAACTATATGCTAACCAAAAAAAAAACCACAGCCACAGCAACAGTGTGTTGCTGTGGAAGTGAACTGCTGGTTGCAATATTTTTTTCAGCTCTGACCTGAGCTTCAACATTATCAGCTCAGGCCCGTCCAGAGCCTAGTGATTTCCTTAAAGTTGAAGCCCAGTCCAGGCCCAGCCCATGGCCCATAGGGCCAGCCCAGCCCGTGACGAACTCTGCAAGGCACTTCGATTCATACTAGTGTTGGTCAGGTTAGGTCAACTTAAAATCTGACCTCAGGTCAAGGTCAAGGGGTGACCCAAGTAAGTTATGTTGCATAAGGGAAGACGTGCCGCGAGGAGATAAACACATTGGTGTCGGTGTCACTTCTTTATCGTCATTATGTCGAGAGTTATTGACATTAAACTGTTGGTGACCTTGGATGACCTCGGCTGACCATGTAGTGGTCACGAAGAAAAATGGCGCCTAGGTCATCAAGAATGTCCTATAATAACATGATCCAGAAGGAATTAGACTGCTATCTTGCGTATCCTTGGAAAAGGAAGCATTTGAATATGTCCCCATTGACTTATAATGGGTCACGAAATTGACCCGACGTTGCTGATATTAAAAAGCCAAGATAAACGAAATATCGATTTATATGACCTTATGAAATCCTGGAGGTTTCAAACCGATCATCCCAAAAATGTGACTGGTACGACCACAAGTTTTTTGGAGGTGGGATCACGTGGCCTGGTCTGGTGACCTGACCTGAGATGACCCGAGGTATTTTTGTACATAATGTGGACAATTGATGCCCAAACAGCTGCGCCCATGGGCGTCGCCACCACTACGGACACTAGGGACATTTGTCGTGGATGCGCCGCCAAAATTGGCGGCACATCCACGACAAACCTGAGGGGGTGTTTACCCCCCCCCCCCCCCCCCCCACCCCATCCGGCACGGCGCGGGTGAAAATATAGGGATGATGTGAGCATGCAGCCAGGTGTTAGGGATTCATGTGAAGTAAGAAAATGACCCCAGCTGTGCTGGGATCATTTTTGTATATGCCACTTTTCGTTAGGGCCACTCAAAGCACCTTTACCAATCCTCCTCCCATTGATGGACCAGACAGGCTTGTTGTCGTGCTGCCATTAATGAAGTTTGATTCCTTTATGGAAAAACTCGTCCCTCTTTACAATAAAAACATGATACCACGCGATGCTACATTAACATATTAATAGATAGATCATACATTCATCATACATACATCATACATTCATCATACATACATCATACATTCATCATACATACATCATACATTCATCATACATACATCATACATTCATCATACATACATAGATCATACATACATCACATCATACAAACATCACATCATACATTCATCATACATACATCATACATTCATCATACATACATCATACATACATACATACATCATACATACATCATACATACATCATACATACATCATACATACATCATACATACATCATACATTCATCATACATACATCATACATACATCATACATACATCATACATACATCATACATACATCATACATACATCATACATACATAGATCATACATACATCACATCATACATCACATCATACATACATCACATCATACATACATCATACATACATCACATCACATCATACATACATCATATCATACATACATCACATCATACATACATCACATCATACATACATCACATCATACATACATCACATCATGCATACATCATACATACATCACATCATAAATACATCACATCATACATACATCACAACATACATACATCACATCATACATACATCACATCATACATACACCACATCATACATACATCACATCATACATACATCACATCATACATACATACATACATCACATCATACATACATACATACACACATACATACATACATACATACATACATACATACAT
>JAXIVJ010003836.1:12500-80000 GCA_036785665.1 Chirona hameri
TTCTCCAGTTTCAGAAAACTATGACACTGCATGAATTTAATAAAGCATTAGATTGTTTATCGATAGGTATCATGTTTGTAATAGTTTTATTAAATTTCGAAGGGTCAAATAACGCCGAAAATTATAGATCCAACTTTAAACCTGAAAACTGAAGGCAAAAATTTGAAATTGAAAAATATAAATACAAAAAGTATGTTCCTAGACCAGTTTTGTCTCAGAAAATAGTGCTGACATGTATTTGTCTTCATGTGGTCATCAAAAGCCAACAACCGTAATTCCAAAATATGACGTCATGAGTTACTCATACTTAGGGAGCCATAATTTAGTCAAAAATAAATATATTGCTTTGAAATTGGACTTGGGTATGGTCCATATGTGGATCTTCTACATATATTCCTTTTTTACATTTGAAAATGTAAATTGTAAGGGAATTCCCACCCCAGCAAAAAACAAGTTTGTTTTAATTTTTTTGTATAAAAAAAATGTTTCCTTCAAAAATCCGAGATAACCATTTTGCGTCAGTAAATGTACTATATCTGAAAACATTTTCGACGAAATTTCTTCATTTTTTCACTGAAGACCTAAAATTGATGTAGGAAAAGGTACCCGAAGTATCGCATTGATATTGCTCTTCGTTGCGCCTTTCCGCCCAAATATCCGCATTAGCATAGGGCACGAAGCATAACGTGGAGAAGTTAGGGATCCACCCAATACCCGGCCATTGACTGGGGGGGGGGGGGGGGGCGTTTAACGCCCCCCCCCCCCAGATGAAATTTCGCAATAGCTGAAAAAAAAACGAATTGAGCTATCAACGTGAAACTTCGGGTACCTTCTTATAAATCATGTTTACGTCTTGTGTTCAAAAATAAGAACAATTGTCGACATTTTTCGAGCTATTACGAATTTAGTGACGTCACTACACACGAGTTGTACACCAAAATCAGCTAAACTTTGCCATGCCGTACAAATGCCACATTTGAAGCAAAATGCAATCGAAAAAAGTCAAAGGATAGAAAATTGCAACGGCTAAAACTGGCTGTCTCGGATTTTTAAAATTGTTAATTTTTGACACCACAAAACTCAAACAACTTTTTTGGGGGAAAATTATCACAAAATCAAAATTTTCGAAAATATTATTTAAAAAATGTAACACATGTCAGAGTACTATACATAGGCAACTACCATGCCAAATGTCAAACATACATAGGCAACTACATAGGCAACTACCATGCCAAATGTCAAACTGATATCTCCATTTTTGACTGACTGACATCTAAAGTATGGGTAACTTATGACATCATATTTTGAAATTGCGTTTATTGGCTTTTATTGACTAGATACAGACACAGAAATGCCACCATTGTAATTCTGAGGCAAAACTGGTCTAGCAACATGCCTTTTTTGTTTATATTTAACAATTTAACATTTTGACCTTCGGTGACCTGAACTTCACCTGAAATTGACATTTACTTCACGTAAATGAAGTCAGGGGGTAAAATGCCTATCACTATCGAATTATACGTGGAAAATAACTCCTAAAACATGTGTAGCATGACTTTCGTAGATATTTTCAGCATAGTGACCTTTTGTGACCTGACCTTGACCTTGATCTTGGCCAACAATCTCATTTTAGCTCATGCAGGATATTTATCATACCTTTGGTAGCACTTTGGGTGAAACTGATCGCAATTTGAATGCTTTTGATGGAAAGTATGGCCCATAAACTCAAATACGCCGAATTTGAACTTTGACCTGACCGTTACCTGACATTTGACCTCACTTTGAGATTTTTAGCATGTTTTAGATTCGACTCATCGCGAGATTTCGATTGCCGCCTTGTGCGTCTCGCTGCGATCATTGGTTCGGAAGATAACCAGGGGGCGTTTAATGCCCCCCTCCCCCGCCCCCAGTCAATGGCGTTCTGCTGAGACCCCAGTCAATGCTGGGTTAACCTTTGCATATCGGTGTACTTTCGCGTGCTAAAAATCTCAGCTGGAAGCATTGCATATATAATGTGCCTGAAACCAACTTGCGTAACCCTATGGTATGTGTGGTTCGTCAGAACCACACAAGTTTGATGTGATTCTTGCCCGTGACTGTAACCCTGTGGCGATGTGTATTGTGTATGTGTCGTCAAAACCACATCGTGGAGTGAACAGGGCGATAACCCTGTGGTGCCCTCAAAATAATACATGAGAGTGAGGTGTTCGACCCCGTGGCCATAACCGTTCGGTGTTCTGTGTACCACCAGAACTACACCCGACACCCGAGAACCACACCGAACCCCACCCGGGTCAGGATAATCTTAACCCTCCGGTGTTATGTGTGCCGTCAGAACCACATCTGGGAGTGGGTACAGGACAGACATAACCCTGCAGTGTTATGTGTGCCATCAGAACCACATCTGGGAGTGGGTGCAGGACCACCATAATAACCCTGTGGTGTTATGTGTGCCGTCAGAACCACATCTGGGAGTGGGCGCAGGACAGACATAACCCTGCGGTGTTATGTGTGCCGTCAGAACCACATCTGGGAGTGGGTGCAGGACCACCTTAACCCTGCGGTGTTATGTATGCCGTCAGAACCACATCTGGGAGTGGGTGCAGGACCAAAATAACCCTGCGGTGTTATGTGTGCCGTCAGAACCACATCTGGGAGTGGGTGCAGGACCACCTTAACCCTGCGGTGTTATGTATGCCGTCAGAACCACATCTGGGAGTGGGTGCAGGACCACCGGCTGCACCACCGCTACTCCGAGACCGACGCTGATCCGCACAACGCCACCCGCGGATTTTTCTTCGCGCACATGGGTACGACTGCGGTCACTGACCTCAGGTCACTGACCTCAGGTCACTGACCTCAGGTCACTGACCTCAGGTCACTGACCTCAGGTCACTGGTAACAGGTCACTGACCTCAGGTCACTGGCAACAGGGCACTGACCTCAGGTCACTGGCAACAGGACATGACCTCAGGTCACTGGCAACAGGTCCCTGGCAACAGGTCCCTGGCAACAGGTCTCTGGCAACAGGACATGATCTCATGTCCCTGGCAACAGGACATGACCTCAGGTCACTGGACACATGATACGGGTCTTTGGCCTCAAGTCACCAACCTCAGATCAATGTCCTCTGGTCACGAAATACACCAAAAAAAAAACTATCCTATATTGCGCGTTGCCGCTTCTTCAGGGCTAATGATTGGCGGCAAAACGTAATTACCCTAAACTAGCCGCAAGGCGCAATATGGGTTAGTTCTTATATTTCGTGATCTCAGGTCACTGACCTCAGATAACTGGCCTCAGGTAACTGGCCTCAGGTCATTTACCTCGGGTCATTGAACTGACGTCAGCGAGTTGAGATAGCTGAAACCAGGTCACCGACCCAAAGTTTACTGACCCCAGGTCACTGACCTTAGGTCACTGACCTCATGTCATTGACCACGGATCAATGACTAAGGCCAGTGGCCCCAGGACACTATCTGCAGGTCATTGAGCACAGGCAATAGGCTGTCTGGTTCTTGGGCCGCTTGGTACTGATCTCAATTTTCTCATCGTCGGTTTCGATCTGCGCGTACGTATGTAACGATGAATAAGCATTCATGCAATAGCAATGGATACTTCAATGGATACTTGACTCTGTCCTATTGAAGTATCCATCAAAATATTCATATTTTAATAATAATAATAATAATATTGTAATATTAATATAATACTAATAGTTGTGGTGATTGGTGATTTATAATCAATCTAATGTATTGTGCACTGACCAAAATGGAAATATCGTTGTCGATTTGTAACAAATGTATGTTCGACTGCGACCTACCACCACTGTTCTATCTGTCACTGTTCTATCTGATCTATCTGTCGCTGTCGTTGTCCCAACAGGATGGCTGTTTGTGACAAAGCACCCCGAATCGATTGCGCAGGAGAAAACCACAGACATGTCGGATATGCTCGCTGACCCCGTCGTCGTCTTCCAGAAGAGGTAGGTCTTCCAGAAGAGGTAGCCAAATGACGGCGTAGGAAATAAAGTTATCTTTGACGACCCAACACCACCGGTGTCAGAAGATACCCTTCCAGTAGAAAAATCGTTGAGATGAACGTTTAAATTCAAGACGGTGTGCATGTTGCATAACCTATTGGTCATTTCTTCATCTCCTTCAAAAACGTCACTGGTAGTGTAATGTATCGGAAACCGTTGCTACGTTCTACCATTATACGGGACCACCATGGATGCGACATACCTGGATCGGCATCTCCCCGCCCGTGGCCGACCAACGACAGATAGGAAACCGCTACGGCTTAGCATAGGAACGACAGATAGGAAACCAGGTGTCCGGCGCGGTCGCGAACATCAAAGGCGCCGACGGAGAGTTGCCGATCCAGGTATCTCTCATCCATGGTGCCACTACGCACTGTGAACTCTCACGCCAATTCTTGGCATTCGACTACGTCGTCTGTTCATCATATACGCCGAGTATTGACAACTCTACTACCTTCTCAAAAATACTACTACGTCATGCTGTTCTGCTTTATATACTACACTAACTACTTAAACTTTCCACTACGTGCTGCTGCTCCTGTTTGAGATACTACCACATACGGTAACTTTCTACTACCCTAATGCTTTAGGTACTACCAGTACCACCTACTGTAACTTTCTACTACGCTCCTGTTTTAGATACCACCTACTGTAACTTTCTACTACCCTAATGCTGTAAGTACTACCACCTACTGTAACTTTCTACTACGCTCCTGTTCTAGATACCGCCTACTGTAACTTTCTACTACCCTAATGCTTTAGGTACTACCACCTAGTGTAACTTTTTACTACCCCTGTGCTGTTTCTGCTTGAGACACTACTTTATCCTCTGCTGATTCTGCTTCAGACACTACTTTATCCTGGTGGCCCTGCTGTGCTTCGTGGTGCCTACTGCGATTCCAGTGTGGCTGTGGCACGAGCGGGTGCTGAGCGCGCTTCTCGTCTGTGGACTGCTCAGATACGTCTGCACGCTACACTCGACCTGGTTGGTCAACAGCGCTGCGCACCTCTGGGGGCGCAGGCCGTACGACCGGTGAGCTGTCCGGCGTGGGTTCGAATCCCGGTGAATTATTTTGTTTTGTGCGTAAGCTAATTACAAATGATTAGGTTCAGACTAAGAGATGCTTGGACACAATTCAGAGAATCGCATCGAAACCCTCGAATGAATGAATGAATGAATGAATGAATAAATGAACCCCGTTTATGCTGACATGTGCTGTTGTAAATGGTGTCACGGCTCAGTAAATGTAACCGTTATGATGCCATCACTGGTTCACAGTTCCATCAACCCAGCCGAGAACCCGATGGTGGCGCTAGCGGCGCTTGGCGAGGGATGGCACAATTACCACCACAGCTTCCCCTGGGACTATCGCACTGCGGAGCTGGGCGGGGGCGCGCGCAACCTCACAACGAGCTTCATCGACCTGATGGCCTGGTAAGACGACCTGATGGTCTGATCAGACGACCTGATGGTCTGATCAGACGACCTGATGGCCTGGTAAGACGACCTGATGGTCTGGTAAGCCGACATGATGGTCTGATAAGACGACCTGATGGTCCGATCAGACGACCTAATGGCCTGGTAAGCCGACATGATGGTCTGATCAGACGACCTGATGGCCTGGTAAGACGACCTAATGGCCTGGTAAGCCGACATGATGGTCTGATAAGACGACCTAATGGTCTGATAAGACGACCTGATGGTCTGGTAAGCCGACATGATGGTCTGATAAGACGACCTGATGGTCTGATCAGACGACCTGATGGCCTGATCAGACGACCTGATGGTCTGATAAGACGACCTGATGGTCTGGTAAGACGACCTGATGGCCTGATAAGACGACCTAGTGGTCTGATAAGACGATATGATGGGCTGATAAGACGACCTGATGGCCTGATAAGAGGATCTGATGACCTGGTAAGTCTTCCATCGACCTGATAGCTTAAGAAGATCTGATGACCTGGTAAGTCTTCCATCGACCTGATAGCTTAAGAGGATCTGATGACCTGGTAATTCTTCCATCGACATGATAGCTTGGTATTACCGCCACCGACCTAATTAACTGATAAGAACTACATCGACCTGATGACATATTATGACGACCTGATGCCATGGTAAGAGGACCGGTCTTCGTCGACCCTCCTACATAGAGCCCTTCATGGAATGGGAATCCCCATGGAACCCATGGAACGGGATGGAAATGGGTGGGAATGGATCCATTTTTGGAAATGTAGCGGGTTGGAACGGGTTTGGGACAGACCATATCATGTTTTAGCACCACAAAAAGTGAAATATGCTGAAACGGGTGGGAATGGAGCCCCATCAGTTATTAAATCGGATTTGGACTTGGATTGGAACGGGTTTGGGTCTGGCTGAATGGGCTGGAACGAAATGGGGCTGAAGATGTGTCCCACGAAGGGCTCTCCTCCTGCCCCTTGGATCCGCCGGCCGTGCTGAAGTATGGGGCTTTTTCGTGATTATTATTGTGCGATTGTGCCGTACCTACCTGCATTGACGTAATCATGTGTACGATTACGTCACGACTACCTCCATTGACGTAACCATGTGTATGATTACGTCACGACTACCTGCATTGACGTAACTATGTGTATGATTACGTCACGACTACCTCCATTGACGTAATCATGTGTACGCATTGACGTAATCATGTGTACGACCTCCGGTTACGACCAACGACCTCCGGTTACGACCAACGACCTCCGGTTACGACCAACGACCTCTGGTTACGACCAACGACCTCCGGTTACGACCAACGACCTCCGGTTACGACCAACGACCTCCGGTTACGACCAACGACCTCCGGTTACGACCAACGACCTCCGGTTACGACCAACGACCTCCGGTTACGACCAACTACCTCCGGTTACGACCAACGACCTCCGGTTACGACCAACGACCTCCGGTTACGACCAACGACCTCCGGTTACGACCAACGACCTCCGGTTACGACCAACGACCTCCGGTTACGACCAACGACCTCCGGTTACGACCAACGACCTCCGGTTACGACCAACTACCTCCGGTTACGACCAACGACCTCCGGTTACGACCAACGACCTCCGGTTACGACCAACGACCTCCGGTTACGACCAACGACCTCCGGTTACGACCAACGACCTCCGGTTACGACCAACTACCTCCGGTTACGACCAACGACCTCCGGTTACGACCAACGACCTCCGGTTACGACCAACGACCTCCGGTTACGACCAACGACCTCCGGTTACGACCAACGACCTCCGGTTACGACCAACGACCTCCGGTTACGACCAACTACCTCCGGTTACGACCAACGACCTCCGGTTACGACCAACGACCTCCGGTTACGACCAACTACCTCCGGTTACGACCAACGACCTCCGGTTACGACCAACGACCTCCGGTTACGACCAACGACCTCCGGTTACGACCAACGACATCCGGTTACGACCAACTACCTCCGGTTACGACCAACGACCTCCGGTTACGACCAACGACCTCCGGTTACGACCAACGACCTCCGGTTACGACCAACGACCTCCGTTTATGAATGTACAGGATCGTGATGACCTCAAACGATGCCCGTTTCTGTGTGTCCAGACAGTGGTGGATCTAGGATTCGAGTTTTTTGGGGGGGGGCAAAATTCCAAAAAGTCTCACACAATTCTGAAAACTCATCGGATTTCGCTTGCTTATGCATTGATAGCTGATTTAAATCAAACTTTCATTAGTCAAAGTTGCTTAGATTTGCTTCTATATCAGGAAATGTGTCAATTTTGCGCCGATTTCTGGCGGTTTGGGGGGGGGGGCAATTGCCCATTTTTCCAAACCGTAGATCCGCCACTGTGTCCAGAACAGAGAGGACCTCAAACAACGCCCGTTTCTGTATATGTCCAGGGCAGGGATAACCTCTATAACGACGCCCGTTTCTGTATATGTCCAGAGCAGGGATAACCTCTATAACGACGCCCATGTATGTATATGTCCAGAGCAGGGATAACCTCTATAACGACGACCGTTTCTGTATATGTCCAGAGCAGGGATAACCTCTATAACGACGCCCATGTATGTATATGTCCAGAGCAGGGATAACCTCTATAACGACGACCGTTTCTGTATATGTCCAGAGCAGGGATAACCTCTATAACGACGCCCGTTTCTGTATATGTCCAGAGCAGGGATAACCTCTATAACGACGCCCATGTATGTATATGTCTAGAGCAGGGATAACCTCTATAACGACGCCAATTTATGTATATGTCCAGAACAGGGATAACCTCTATAACGACGACCGTTTCTGTATATGTCCAGAACAGGGATAACCTCTATAACGACGCCCGTTTATGTATATATCTAGAGCAGGGATAACCTCTATAACGACGCCCGTTTCTGTATATGTCCAGAGCAGGGATAACCTCTATAACGACGCCCATGTATGTATATGTCCAGAGCAGGGATAACCTCTATAACGACGCCCATGTATGTATATGTCTAGAGCAGGGATAACCTCTATAACGACGCCCGTTTCTGTATATGTATAGAGCAGGGATAACCTCTATAACGACGCCCGTTTCTGTATATGTCCAGAGCAGGGATAACCTCTATAACGACGCCCGTTTCTGTATATTCTAGAGCAGGGATAACCTCTATAACGACGCCCGTTTCTGTATATGTCCAGAGCAGGGATAACCTCTATAACGACGCCCGTTTCTGTATATGTCCAGAGCAGGGATAACCTCTATAACGACGCCCGTTTCTGTATATGTCCAGAGCAGGGATAACCTCTATAACGACGCCCGTGTCTGTATATGTTCAGAGCAGGGTTTGTCACGGGCTGGGCTGGGCCTATGGGCCATGGGCAGGGCCCGGGGCTGGCCCTGGGCTGGCCCTGGGCTGTGCCTCAACTTTAAGGAAATCACCGGGCTCTGGACGGGCCTGGGCTGAGAATGTTGAAGATCAGGTCAGAGCCGAAAAAACAGCAGTTCACTGTCCACAGCAACACACTGTTGCTCTGGCTGTGGCTTTTTGTTTGTTTTTGGCTAGCATCGTTGGTGCATTGTTTCACATTTATAGTATACAAGTAAATATGCTAGGATAGTGATTGCAAATTTTGTGAAAATATGTATATGCTTAATCTGAACGGGCCGGACCGGGCCTGGGCCGCAATATTATAAATTTGACCGAGCCTGGTCCGGGCCTGGGCTTGGTGTTGATGGGCCTGGGCCGGGCTGGGCTGAGGGTTGGTGGGCCCGTGACGAACACTAGTCAATAATAGTGATAACCTCAAACGACGCCAATTTATGTATGTCCAGAACAGAAAGCACCTCAAACGACACCCGTTTTGATGTGAACAGAACACGGATATCCTCAAACGACACCCGTTGCTTTATGTCCAGAACAGGGATAACCTCAAAGGACACCCGTTTCTGTATGTCCAGAACACGGATAACCTCAAACGAAGCCCGTTTCTGTATGTCCAGAACAGGGATAACCTCTAACGCCATACCCTCGTCTGTCTGTCTTCCAGGATCGGATGGGCATACGACCGGAAGACTGTGTCGCAAGACATGGTGACACGTCGGGCAGACCGCAAGGGCGACGGCAGCTACCGGCCCAAGCAGCAGTAACGCCATCTATTGACGCTGCCGCCAACCACCCTCCGACGCTGCTAGCGCCATCTCAGAAGCGCACATGTAACTAGTGATTCGGCGCGGCGCCGCCAATCGCCCACCGCCGTCGCTAGCGCTGTCTCTGAGGCGCGTCTGTAACTAGTGATTCGGTGTGGCGCCGCCTGGCCGCGGGGTGGGTATGTAGTCAATGCAAGGATAGATGCAAGGCGACTGTGGCCGCTGCTGTGTTGACCGGCTGTGCACAGAGTCTGTGTGTGCCTCACTCTCCGATGGCTCGCTAAAATAAAGCCACACCAACTATACTCCTCGCCGCTGTGATGGCACCGTTCAGGTCGTGGTGTGACGTCATTGTGTTGGGAGGATGACATCACGCTACCAAGAGTCAGGACAATACACGTATGGTCAGTGGAGGTGATTATGTTTCTGGGGAAAACCGAGAACGTCTTAAGAATGAAGAGATGCCATTCGAGCAAGGCTGCAGTTGTATTCGAAAGGGTATGGTCACGCCAAATTTTGACATATTTGGATGACAATTTCATATATGACCTTATCACTAAACTTAGTCTGAGTATATTGGCTTGCTGTGGACTTCGTAATAAGATTAACCCGCGACTTACCGGGGCTACTTTTTGCCCCCCTCTCGTTATTTTGCAATAACTCCTAAACGAACACCGGTATCGTCACCAAACTTGCAGTACCTTCTCTCACATCAATTTTACACATGTTGGCAGAAGGCAAAATATGAGGCTATGCTAGGTCAACCGGGAATAACGTCAGAGTGACGTCAAGGTCTTCGGTTTTGGCTGCAAAATAATGGTTTGCGGAAAACGCTGTCAAAGGTACGATGTTTAAGATAAACTCAATGGTCTCACATCAAATTACTGACAATAGACCGGGCTATCACACTGCATCTCGGATTTTTGAGTGTTTTGTTTAATTCAAAATTTTGAGAAATCCAAAAACATTTTTTTTTTGCAAAATGTTCAAGAAAAAAAATCAGAACTATCCAAAAACCGGAATATATGTGATCGAGAAGTGTGCGGTGAATGTGTACCAAATTTGAAGTCGATATCTTTAAAAATGACTGAGTTATGACCTTTAAATGACAAAAATCGACTAACTCTCGCAGCATTACTATCATAAAAAACGCAGTTCCATTTTTGCTTTTTACTTCTATTTATATGGAACAAACAATGACTTAAGGTTATTTTTCGCGTTCTAGACGAAAAACAAACTCATACACATGTGTTACAACGCCTAATGACCGTAATCTGCAGTTTGACCTCGTGACCTCGGATGACCTTGACCTGACCCAAGGTCATAAACAGCTTAGAAAGGTACTTAGAAATGTCAGACACACGAATCATACCAATTTATCGACAGCTTATGCGTTTAATATCGCAATTTTGCGCGACAATTTCGTCCATCGAGACCTTTTGACACGGTCAAACATTTTGTACTTGACCTCACCTGTGACGTGATCGGTGACCCCGAGGTCAACAATTTTATGTTTCCTTCGATACATTTCCCAGGGCTATCGAATACCGTTTGAATTTTTACATTCGGTCCAGTAGTTCCGGAGATCCGAGGGGGGAAAAGTAGCCCCCCCCCCCCAGAAAGTCGCGTTATGAAATATACCCCAGTAACTCGCGGGTTAATTTGTATTCCGTGTTTCAGGAAAAAAAAATATATCAGCTCTACTCATGCATTGTGGGACAACGGGGACAACCTAGCTGCCAGAAGTTAAATGCCCGCAGGCAGGTTCATGTTCTGCGGGACAGTCTAACGGCCACTAACTGAATGACCAGGCTGTCGTCATGCTTTACGGGATAGCATAACTTCCAGGGAATATAGTTAACCCAATTCCCTGCAGGGGTGCAGATTCTGCCCCCCCCCCCCGGTGGTCTTTCGCTTGCCTCTCCCAAACCGTTCAGCCTAGCGTCTTGAAATTTTCTACCAACAATTTAATAAAATTGGGCTGGCAGAGGCGGTGCCAGGCTCCTGTTTTTGGGAGAGTGTTACGAATGCAGTTGTGTGGCGCAAACTTCCTTCGTAGTTTGATGTGCAATAAATGCGTCAGAAACGTTTTTACTGCAATATGCATCATCTATACTGGGATTGGACATATTTTTTGGCAGAGGTGCACTCAAGTACAAACAAAAATGGGAGCGGTACCCTCCCTCAAATTAGTTCCACCGTCAAATTATCAAGTTGATAAAGCGTGACACGCATGGTGCCCCCACCCCCAACGCCGCTTACCTGGATCCGTCTATGCGCAATATATTACATTTAACACATTACAGCAAATAATGGCCACATGTGACGTTCATATCGTCCTAAACAATCACAAACAGCACAATTCTGCAGTCGGCAGGAAGAAAGCCGTAAGTCGAATTTTGACACTTTTTAATGTCATTCGAAAGCTCCCATCAAGACGCATCTAATGAATGTGATTATATGCAAATGTACATGAAAAAATTGGTATAGTTATATTCCAAATGTGAGAAAGCCTTTGATCGTTACTTTCAGCTCAACGTCGCCAGGTAGAACGCCGATGTGTAAAAACCACCACATACGGCTTTTTGCTGGAAGTTCGAGACATTCAACATGATCGTCCCGGTCAGGAATAAAACCGTATCTTCTGAAAGGCGTAGATACGGCTTTCTATCTCATGAATTCCATCAACCAGGAACGTATTTCCGTCAGGAAGAAAGCCGCATCTGGTAACAGCATAGTTTACTTAGTATCTTACGAGCGGGAGGTGTCTAAGGCTACTAATGTTTTAGCACGTGATAGTAGTATTTTTTTAGATGATCTACAGTAAGCATACATTACGGTGTTTGATTCGTCCCGATATGGTCGCAGATTTTTCTTTTTCTTTTTAGAAATTTAGTCCGAATGTTTTTGAATGGATGGATTTCCGAGGTCAGACCCCGCGCTAAGTATAGCTTGTTGCGCAGGCCCTGACCACACCAACCGATCAAGCAATTCCTGGCGTCCGGCAGAAATTAGAAGCGAAATTTATCCGGGCCCGACATGCTTGGACGCGGTCCGCTCCGCCCTATGACGTCATCTGACCTTGAGTGCAACCACTGCCACCGGCCACAGGCCATCCCAGTCAGGAGCAAATAGCGAGCGTCAAAGCGACTCGAACCCGGGCTGCCACACCGGGTGAGGTGAGAAGTCCAGCGCTCTCCCAACTGAGCTACAGGGGTAGACTCCCGACTGAGCTACAGGAACGGACTCCCGACCGAGCTACATGGGCGGAAAGTTCGTGCTTGGGTCGAAACGACAGATCACTTGCCTTAGTTTGATTTAATATGGGCTAACGTAACGTAGCTTCACAGTTATCACCTACATTTTACTGTCGAGGCCATGGATGAGGGAAAACGCCACCGGCCTCGTCGGTGCAGGCTCCACGAGCCTCGTCCGCAACTACCTCTGCGCCCAGAGATACGGGATACGGGTCTGCATGGAACATCGTGGTTGTGCGACACTATGTCAATCTTGTGTAACCCTATTCTCTGCGGGCGGCCAGAATTACGTTAACCTGCGGAGTGCAGATTCTGCCCCCCCCCCCCCCCCGCCCCAGAGATCTCGAGAACCGCTCAGTCGATTTATATGGGGAAAACGCTATTCGATGCGTCATAACAAGATCTCTCTTGTTGGATCCCGAAATTTTTGTTTTGTTCAAAATTGTGGGGCCGGGGCAAAAAATCCGAAAAATGTGGGTGTTTTTTGAAAGGTCATTGCGGTCATGTGGATCGACCGATTTTCATGCCCTAAACGTTTTTGAGCCTCAAATGTACTGGTCTTTAATATATCAAAATACAAAAAGCAAAATAAAAATTATAGGCGTATTCAGGGAATGTAAAATGGGGGGATTTTCTGGAGATAAAAAATATATGCTGTTCGTGATTGTTTGGGATGACATGAACGTCACATGTGGGCATTATATGCTGCAATTTGTTAAATTTGATATATTGCGCATAGGCGGATCCAGGAAAAAAAAGCATTGGGGGCACCATGCGCGTAACGCTTTTATCATCCCACTAATTTGAAGTTGGACATAATTTGATGGTGGGTATCGCCTCCCATTTGTTTATGCTGAGTGCGCCTCTGCCCCACAAATATGTACAATCCCAGTATATATGATGCATATTGCATTGAAATTGTTTCTGACGCATTTATTGCACTGCAAACCACGAAGAAAGTATGCGCCGCAAGATTGCATTCGTAACACCCTCCCCAAAACAGGACCCTGGAACCGCCTCTGCTGAACTGTTTTTTTTCTCAAAATGTTGACACAACCCGCGCCATTCAATTTTGGGAAAAGTCACAAAGTTTCAGGACGCTAGGCCTAACGGTTTAGAAGCAGAAAGTGAAAAACTACCGGAAGGTGCAGAATCTGCCCCCGCAGGGAAAAGGGTTAACAGCAAAAACTCAGTGAATTTCCTTGGCTTGCCATCAGCTGAAGACACAGTGCTCCACGCAGATATGTTGCCAGATCCCGAACCCAATGACGTCAGACTTTCTTCCTACCATCGTTTCCAGCCCGATGACATCATGCAGGATTTCAGAAGGCTCTCCTCTCGCGTGCGATGAATCGGAGGTTGACATTTTTTTGCGAAGATCGGGCTGGCAACATTTCTGGTTCAGTTCGTCAGTTCGGGGACCGCAAACGACTTCTCTACCAGCGATGGAGGTACTACAGAGACCGCGAAACGGCGTGCACGCACCGAAGAAGATCAAATAAAGTGTTTCACAGACAAACATCAGCTGCTTCCAGCCCTTGTGGGCTGCCTGGTCGGTTATCAGAGGCCGCAAGACGTGACATCACTGAGACGGTAAACAGCCAGACTACATAGGCGAGACGCGAGTGGTTTCGCCGATACATCACGGAGGAGGAGGAAATAACCGAACACGGCAAGAAGCGGAGAA
Source organism: Chirona hameri (assembly GCA_036785665.1). Classification (NCBI taxonomy): domain Eukaryota; kingdom Metazoa; phylum Arthropoda; class Thecostraca; order Balanomorpha; family Balanidae; genus Chirona; species Chirona hameri. Next base: position 27,115 of record JAXIVJ010003836.1, read on the forward strand.
GAGTCTTGCACTGGCACCTTCCTGTAAACTCAGGCATGGTCCACACGTGCAAGGAGTTATTTCTTCGCACCTTCGTATTTAATGCTGGTAACGACAAACCAGTAGTAAACATTATCACTTCAGATCTGTCAGCTCCTCCGGACAAACGTGGTAGGAAGGAGGCAGCGAATAAGGTGGATATATCCGTCATAGAGCGACATATAATGTCCTTCAAACTGACAGCTCCCCACTGCATTGCCTGCACGCACCAGAGCGTCGATATCTCCCGTCGGACCTCAGTACAGTCCCGTCGGACCTCAGTGTCTTGTTTCGCCACGTCCAGGAAACTCATGGTAAGGGAGTTTGCTCCGAAACGGCTTACCGACGCACGATAGGCGGTTGAACATTGGCTTCACCAAGCCAAGCTCGGATCTGAAGAATGTTCATGTTGTGCAACACACGCTCTGCACAAGTGCGAGGGAGTACAGACTGAGTGCTCCGACTGCCAGAAGCACGAGGAGCACATGCGATGCTGAAACGAAGCGAGAATCGCCTATCAAGACGATGGGACAAGTGAGTGGAAGCAGGGCGAGATCGTCATCTCAGCAGACAGGATGATAATTTGTACTTTTCCTCAACTGCCGCACTTTTCCTCAACTGTTCGCTGCTGTGGGAAACGTTCGTGGAAGGCAGGGGAATCACCTCGACCGGTGTCTGTCGTCTGGCACGAGGGTGTGGCAGGGAGTGATGCTCCGGATGTGACGTCCGCCTTCATAACGTATCTGAAGACGCAACGCGACGCAGAAGAAGTCACAATCTGGCTTGACAACTGCACCGCGCAGAACAAAAACTGGACCTTGATCACCGGCCTAATTATCAGGCTGTGAACTGCCCAAACAGCGGTCTCAGAACAGTTACGCTCAAGTACCTGTAAAATGGACTCAGGTCTATGTCGGCAGATGCCGTGCACCAAGTGTGCAATACAGGCTTAAAACGGAAGAAGGTGGTCGCTGATATGGAAGACTTTGTAAGCGCCATCGAGTCCTCATCGAAGGTGGTGGAGATGGCGCCAAACGACTTTCTTGACGTCAGAAACGGCATCAGCTGCCAAAAGCTCAAGCTACTCGGCGACTCGGACAGCCGACCCTACCTCGCCTCATTCAAAGTCTAGGTTCGCTGTGGCACAGATTTGCTATACACGAAAACCAGCCATACTATGGTCAATTGGCGTGCCTTCGACCTAACAAAGGGCAAATTCAGCTCTGAGGAGCAGCTAGTGAAAAACACACCCTAGATGTGTAAAGAAAACAAAGCTGCTCAAGTTAAAGCAGCAGCTACTTCCTTTGCTGCCTCCTCAGAGACGCCTCTTCTTGGGAGAACATGATGGCATCGAACGCCCGTGAGCTGAATGGCTGATAGCCGGCCACTTTTTAAACCAGCATCAGGTTGACTGGCCACCCACTCGGTCGGCCACCTGTTCAACCGTCCATCCACTCGTTCGGCTACTTGTGCGCCCGGCCACCTCAGCTCGTACGGCTGACTGTTCAGCCGGCCACCTGTTCAGCCGGCCACCTCAGCTCGTACGGCTGACTGTTCAGCCGGCCACCTGTTCAGCCCGGCCACCTCAGCTCGTACGGCTGACTGTTCAGCCCGGCCACCTCAGCTCGTACGGCTGACTGTTCAGCCCGGCCACCTCAGCTCGTACGGCTGACTGTTCAGCCGGCCACCTGTTCAGCCCGGCCACCTCAGCTCGTACGGCTGACTGTTCAGCCCGGCCACCTCAGCTCGTACGGCTGACTGTTCAGCCCGGCCACCTCAGCTCGTACGGCTGACTGTTCAGCCGGCCACCTGTTCAGCCGGCCACCTCAGCTCGTACGGCTGACTGTTCAGCCCGTCCACCTCAGCTCGTACGGCTGACTGTTCAGCCGAACACCTGTTCAGCCCGGCCACCTCAGATCGTACGGCTGACTGATCAGCCGACCAATTCAGCTCGTACGGCTGACTGTTCAGCCGACCACCTCAGCTCGTATGGCTGACTGTTCAGCCGACCACCTCAGCTCGTACGGCTGACTGTTCAGCCGACCACCTCAGCTCGTACGGCTGACTGTTCGGGCGGCCACCTCAGCTCGTACGGCTGACTGTTCAGCCGACCACCTGTTCAGCCGACCAACCGGCAGTGTCTCGGCTGTTTTTGACTGTATCGGGAAGTTGTTTGCAGCGTTTACTGCATTGATGTTTAACAGCCGAAATACACCGGTAACGCACGAGTGGTTTTGAAGTCGATTTAGTACTAATTGCTTGGAAGCATTGCAGTTCTTAAGATATCACTTTCCTCTTGACAGAATGAAAATGAATGAAACCATTACATACGGCTTTCTTCCTGACATGGTAATGAATTAAATCCAAACATGCGGCTTTCTTCCTGACGGAATGATCGCTTAAATTCATACGATGCGGCTTTATTCCGGCATACGGCTTTTTTCCTGACCGATGGCCCTAGTCATGTATACAAATTTCCAAAAGGAAGAACATTTTTCGTTCTTAGCTACAAACCTACCAGGAATACAGGCATACAATTAGCTTTTCTTAACTTAACTTCTCAACCCGATCAAGATGACATCCAGATTGCCTGAAATATTCGTTTGTAACTTCTATGGCAAAATAGTCTTTTCGCCTCTCCTGAATAATTTGTTTAAAAAAAAAATAAGCGGACATGCGGCTTTCTTCCTGCCGACGGCAGGCATGTTTGTTATAACAAAATCTCCTCAATTTCCATACCCTGAATACACCTATGATTTTTCATTCTGGTACTTGTCTTTTCAGATATTGAATACCAGTACATTTCAAGCTAAAAAACGTTGGTTGCATGAAAATCGGTCAAACCACATGACCTTAACCCTATTTGTAACAGGCTCCTGGCTACCCCTATTTGTAACAGGGGGGGGGGGGGCGGATTCCGCCCCCCCCCCCCCCGGAGATCTCGAGATCTACCCGTCCGATTTTCAAAAATGAAACGGTGTTTGGTCCCCCTCAACAAGATCTACATTTCTAAATAATACAAAATATATTTATTTGGGATAGGGGGGCAACAGGGGGGCAAAAACTACAAATTTTAGTGGTATCTTTGATCCAACATAGCTTTCATGTGTATCGACCGATTTTAACACAACCAATAGGAATCGATAGAGATTGAATTGGAAATTGATATATGATGGTGACGTTTGAAAATTCAAAAATCATAGGCGTGTGCAGGTCACTAAATATGGGGGTGAAGAATATGCGTAATAAAACCATTTTGTGATGTTGTTTTTTGATAAATGAAATAGTATGTGATTGAGACATTAGACAAAACAGTTATAAATAATATTTTTTGCCATAGGCGGTACCAGGTTAGTGAAAAGGGGGGTAAAATTGGGAAAAAAATATTAACCGCAGACAAGTTGCTACCCAGCACTATAAATATGTTACTGATCGTAGATAGTTCCTTTTTGCATGTTGTACTTCATCATAGGCGTATCCAGGATCCAAACTGGGGCGGCGCAAGACCTTTTGATAAGTATATTATCCGCTATTATGATACTAACTAGTCAACACTGACTATTTCACTTACAACTTCAATTAATATTGCTTACCCCCCTTTTTACCCTACCTGGACTCGCCTTTTATCTTATAATCGTTCGTAGAGTGGCCTGTTGTGCGTGTTTCATGCGAAAACTGCAGTATGTTGTGTAATTGTACGCCCATGCCTCTTAGTTTCCTTGCAATAATATGACCCCCTTTCTTCCATTCCTGAGCGCGCCTCTGCAAAAATGGCTTTATTCCCTTTTCTGGCCTCATATGTGCATATATCATTATAAGCTAAACGTCTATTGCGCCGTTATCGCTGGCATATCGTCATCACCATGCCAGTCACCCCCCTTTTCATGTTCCTGAACACGCCCCTGCAACTCTATAAGTAATAAATTATGCAAATAATGGAAGCAGAAGCTATCTTTTACATCTTGGTAGCTATAAATGCCCCTTACTTTGCTCTATTGGCTTCCCGCCAAGCATTGAATACTTCCTGGAAACCCCCCTTTTCAAGCCCCTGAAACCGCCTCTGCCATGCAATTTTTATGATATTTCATTAACATCAACTAATTTGCACTTGTTGCAATCACCGTAAACCGATGTAACTCCTTCATACTTGAGACAGTTAGGAAGAAACCGTGCAAGATCGCATTTCCGTATTATCGCCAAATGTCGCCTCCGAACCCACCCAAAACTGTGCCCTGGAACCGCCTCTGTTCAGGTTAAGAACTCAAAATTTTGACTCCAAATGCGGAGTTCAATTCTATGAAAAGTCCCCAAATTACATGGCCCTGCTCTCAGCCGTTCTGGAGATATCTGGGAAAACATGAGGGGGGCGGGATCCGCCCCCCCCCCCCTGTTACAAATAGGGTTAATGACCTTTCAAATAACACCCACAATATTGGTAGTTTTTGCCCCCCCTATCCCAATTTTGAACAAAAATAAATTAAAAGACGCAACTGGTGCGTGGCACTAGCTGAGACCATCCTGCGCATAATGCTTTCGGAGTGCCTGTCAAACGGTTACCTCCAGGCAAATAAAAAGTGAAGTTCGAATTAGTAGCGAAAGATGTAAATAAGTGCCAGTCCTTGGTGTATGATTGTGTGGCACAAAATGTCGATGCATCAGGCCTGTTTACATAGCATGACAAGCCTCCCCATACCTAAGGAAATAATGTTCTAGGAATTGAGACTTTTTAGCCTTTTCTAGTGAAATTTCCCTATATTTTATTATTTACTTCTTACGCGTGTAGTTTAATGTTGTGCAATGATGTCGAGAAACTACTACGCAAAACTGCCCTTCCCTATGGTGCCGCTATATTAACACGTACAACCAGAAAAATTATAATAAACTCGAGATCAGTAAACGCACACAAACTCCCATTCATTAAACGTCATTGGAACATGGTCATAATAAGTAATAACTCACAAATAAAAGCATTCCAATCATTTAAATAACAACGTGGCATGAGCAACACGAGCGCCATCTATTCAACTTCAACGCTAGCGGGAGCGCCACCTGTCGACGGTTACAGTCGCGCTGAGAGCAGCTCGCAGCTGATTGGTTCGAGCTTTAATCTAGGAGTATTAGCATTGTGTGCCTACAGTGATCAATGGTTCGTACCCATCATACCTGCATGCCAGTCGGAAAAGCGCTGGGCTGGTTATCAGGAAGTCCTAGCCACGGTCTCGTGTCGTCTATTCATCAAGCGGTTCAATTCAGTACCCATTTTCGTACACCTCTCCAATTCTAAGATACAAACGTTTTTTTTCGCGATTGAATAGATGGTACGACAAATGCCTGAAATCTACTGTCGGTAAACTTCAGCTTAACCGTGTCTGAATGAACATCAGTCTGAACTACGTTGACTACAATGTAGGATAGATATTACACGATTGTAGAACCGTACAGTACTTAATTCATATCGTGCGTATATACAAAGCATCGGCTATCGGCAAGTGTACTGATTCCGGCAAATGCGCTGAACCAGCACTGCAATGCTTATTCCTAATGTAATCTGAATTAACGCGTGGTTCCGACACCGCTGGAACTCTGCATCGACAACTCACGTACATACAATACTATTCTTACCGCACACACGTGGCCTACTGACCTGCCCCATCTACATACACATACCCACTACATTTTGATTCGCTGCGTACCTACCCCATTTTAAAGTTCCTAGTCTGGACGGTAACCTAACTCACATAATTTAGCTTCTCTCTCCGAATTGGCTGGCATGATATGCTACTTAATTTCGCTTGGCAAGGGTCACGGGCCTGGCAAAGTTAGGGAAAACGGGGTGGGGGAGATGGAAAGGAGCGAGCAGACTACAGTGGCATCCTTGCGGCAGAGAACACTCACAATGTAGCACTGTCGGTGGCTGTCTGCTGTCTTGTCTCTGCTGACTGGCTGTGAGCTGCTGTCTCATCCGTCGGGCGACTCCCGCCGCCCGTGCAGTCTGGTCCGGTCTGTCGGTCATGTCCCGTTGTCGACTGTCCCCGTGTGCGCTGCTCTCTGTCCGACGTTGCCTCTTTGTATTGTCTTCGGGTCACCGGCTGCCGGCGGCTGAAGGGGGTGGCAAGACGCTGCGTCCTCTGATAGGCCAAGCGTCTCTGTACTTGGTGCTTACTAATCGTTCAAGCTGCTGACGCCTTCTCTTATTCAATTTTGAGCTTAGAACCTTCTGCAAAAATAACTTATCTGACTTCTTTAGTCGGATTTAATTCTTGATAACGGGGACACGCCCTTTCATTTCTTGTTCCGTGATACATTGCTCTTGCTGCATATTTCTTCCTGATGATTCCGATTTATGACAACTTGTACCTGCATTCTTTTAATTGGTAGGTTCTCTCCTTTTCGGAATGCGTTTTCATACCAGGTCTGGATATTTTATACATTATTTATATCCTTGCTACAGTGATTTGGTAAGGCGTTGTGGTCATTGACTCTGCTTTTCTCCCCCTATTTTGGCCTTTAACCCTATTTGTAACAGGCTCCTGGCTACCCCTATTTGTAACAGGGGGGGGGGGGGGCGGATTCCCCCCCCCCCCCGGAGATCTCGAGATCTACCCGTCCGATTTCCAAAAATGAAACGGTGTTTGGTTCCCCTCAACACGATCTACATTTATAAATAATAATAATAAAAATATACATTTGGGAAAGGGGGGCAACAGGGGGGCAAAAACTACAAATTTTAGTGGTATTTTTGATCCAACATAGCTTTCATGTTTATCGACCGATTTTAACACAACTAAAAGGAATCGATAGAGATTGAATTGGAAATTGATAAATGACGGTGACGTTTGAAAATTCAAAAATAATACGCGTGTGCAGGTCACTCAATATGGGGTGAAGTAAATGCGTAATAAAACCATTTTTTGATGTTGTTTTTTGATAAATGAAATGGTATGTGATTGAGACATTAGAAAAAACAGTTATAAATCATATTTTTTGCCATAGGCGGTACCAGGTTAGTGAAAAAGGGGGTAAAATTGGGAAAAAGTATTAACCGCAGACAAGTTGCTACCCAGCACTATAAATATGTTACTGATCGTAGATAGTTCCTTTTTGCATGTTGTACTTCATCATAGGCGTATCTAGGATCCAAACTGGGGCGGCGCAAGACCTTTTGATAAGTATATTATCCGCTATTATGATACTAACTAGTCAACAGTTGACCGGTGACCTCTGGCGCAGTCGGACGCTCCGGGCCGCGCTCCGCACAGGCGCACGCGGCCGATCACGAGCAGTGCCAGTGGTGCCGGAATCTTTTTGCTATTGTGATAATCGGAGAGCACTGAGCCTCGATGTCTGACGCGGGTGGCGGTGAGGGTGGTGGAATCGGAGCGGAAACCACCAAATCGCTCGGAGGAGGCTCCACTGTCGGTGAACTCGTCAGAAGTTACGACGACGGAGCAGGAAAGCGAGACCGCTCAGAGTCGGGAGACTCTGCACCGATGTGCAAGCGCAGACCACCCGAATCATCAACTCGCCGGACATCAGGTGAAGTAAAAGAGCTGATCGAAGATGCCGTGGAGGAAATGGAGAGCCGTCTGTCGCTGTTTCTTTCCAAGGAGCTGCACGATTTCAAGACAACTCTTCAGTCACAGTTTGAAGTTATCAGCGGCCGCATCAGAGACCTGGAAGAACATGTGAACGAAAAGGACATTGAACTAGAGAAGATGGCTACCGAACTAAAAGAGACACGCGAAGAAGTTAAGAGACTGAACGAGAGGACCGAAAGCGCGGAGATGAACTCTCGTATTCCATGTCTCGTTCTCTCCGGCCGCGCCTTGGCGCCCCAGCGCGGCTCGCGCCTGGCTGCGCCTCTGCCGCCAGCCGGCGGGTCAGCGCCCCAGGGCACAGACACCGCCGGTCCAGCCGGCCCGGACGAGCGGGCGGGAGCCAGTAGTGCGCGGGGCGGTGCGAAGTCTGGGCGCCCCGGCGGCGTGTGGCGGGCGGGTGAGGCGGAGGACATCAACAAGCTCGTCATCGGCGTTGTCCGGGCCCGGCTGCCCGGGCTAGTCATCACGGACGACGACATCGACAGAGCGCACCGCCTACCAGGACCCAACCACCGAGTGATCGTTCGCTTCGTGCGCTCTGGGGCGGGCAGTGTGCGCGGCCAGCTGATGACGCGCCGACTGGAGCTGACGGGACGCGATGAGCTCTTCATCAACGAGAGCCTGACGGCACACGAGCCAAATCTTCCGCTCTCTTCTAGAGCCAAAGAAGCAAAAGAAGATATACACCGTCTATACAAGGTGGGGACACTTACACTTCAAAGCAGAGAAGTTCGGCACCATCTCGCGCATCGACTCAGTCGATAAGCTGCGCGAACTGGGGCTCCCTGTAAAACAGTAATGGCCCATTCGTATGTATATCTCGGGAGACATTTTAGTGTAAGTTTTTCTAAACATTCGTACATTGTCGTTTTCTGCTTCGCATCTGGCGTTTTCAAAGTGCTTAGACTGTGTCCCTTGGCTGTATTGAGTGCGCTCGTTTTTAAATATGTTAACGTAATTTTCCCTAGTTATATATTTCCCACAGTTGCTATGCGATTTGTTCTCGGGCTCGTTGCTGGCTCTTTTTCCGTCTGCACACAGCTACCCTCTGCGAGAGGAATGCCCTTGGCTCCTCTGACGGCGGCGGCGGCGGCATCTGTTTCGGCGCTGCTGGCGGCGGCGGCGTCTGGTTCGGCGCTGCTGGCGGCGGCGGCTGAATCGGCGCGGTGTGCGGCCTGTCGTCTCGCCGTCTCGTGGTTGCCGCCGACGTCGCCTCCGGCTGACGACGCTCGCAGCATCCCCCATCCCCATCCCGTGGAGCCTGGAGTCGTCGGGACCTGGTGTCGAGCCTGTTGGTACCTCGGTGAGTGCCGGAGAAGTCGATTCACACTGCATAGTCACACCAACACGCACACTATCATTAACACTGCACAGTACACCAGTCACGTCACACACTTTCGCAGATACATTCACAGTACACACGCAGCCTCTCAAGATTTTGTTTTTCTTTGTAACACAAAATGACTAAATTTAAAACTATGTCGTTAAATGTAAGAGGCTTAGGATCTCAACACAAACGTAGGGATGTCGTGCACTATTTAAATAACATGAAATATGACATCATTTTGCTTCAAGATACACATTTAACAACGGATAAAATTTCCTCATTTGAATCTATTTGGAAAGGTAAATCTTATAATTCCTGCTATACAAACAACAGCAGGGGTACTTCCATTCTATTCAATAGGAACCTTCAGCATGATATTATTCTAGAATTCACCAGCAATAAAGGTAATTATGTATTACTACAATGTAAGATAGGTACAGACACTTTCGTAATAGGCAGTATATATGGCCCAAACCGAGACGAGCCTCAGTTCTATGGACGCATAGACGAATTACTAGACAGCGTTGACAGTGACCATGTTATTCTTGGCGGAGACTTCAACTTTATTATGGATGCTGAGAACGATTGTTTTGGGTACGTTCACGAAAATAATGTTAACGCCAGAATTAAATTCATCTCTGTTTGCAATAAACATAATCTCATGGACGTATGGAGGCACCATAACCCCAACAAACAACAATTTACATGGTTTAAATCAACTCCAAATAAGGGTGCAAGATTAGACATGTTTTTCGTTAGTAAGCATCTGTCAAGTCTGTGTAACGATCTTCAAATAATCCCCGGTTATCGAACAGACCACAACATAATATCACTGTGTCTACAGGTGGGGGAATCGCAACGAGGGCCAGGGCTATGGAAATTTAATGAGTCGCTTCTCAGCGACGAGGAATACGTTAGAGTAGTGGACGAATGTATTGATCAAACAATAGAGCAATATTCTTTGCCCGTTTATACATATAGTTTCTTGTCAAATACATGTAACTATAAAGATATTCAATTTCACATTAACGATGATTTATTCTACGAAACATTATTGATGATGATTAGAGGAGAAACTGTCAGATATTCGAAACAAAAAGCAAAAAGTTTGAAGAAAAAGAACTCATTACACAAATAGCTCATGCTCACTCACAACTCTCGAAGGATAGATCAGAATTAAATGCATCTCGCTTTCAAGAGTACAAAGAAAAGCTTGAAAACATCAGAAAACATCACATCAATGGTCTCATCGTACGGTCTAGAACCAGATGGCATGAAGATGGAGAAAAATCATCTAAATATTTCCTTGGTTTAGAGAAAAGAAATGCAATGAGAAAGACAGTAACAGTACTTAGAGTTGGCGAACAGCACCTAACACGAACCTCCTCAATACTTCAGACATTTACGGACGACCTATCGAGAAAATATAACAGGGAACATATTATGCCACAAACAGCTCGTCACTTCATCAGTGAAAATATTATAACATCACTAAACATCAATGAACGTATACGCCTTGATCAGCCATTATCATTCCAAGAAATAACGGAAGCAATGCAAGGAATGAAGAAGGGTAAATCACCTGGTTCAAATGGTTATACGGCATGTTTTTTTTCAAGTATGTCTGGAACAAGTTAGGACCTTTTCTGTATAGAGCCTTTGTTTTGTGTTCTCATCTAGACAAAACGTTGCTATCACATAGAGAAGGTGTTATAACAATGATACCAAAGGCCGGGAAATCTCCAGATAATATAAAAGCATGGCGCCCAATTACATTATTAAATATTGATTTTAAAATAATATCAGCCGCTATTTCAGCCAGACTACAGAGTGTCATAGGGAAGCTCATACATCCATGTCAAACAGCGTATATCAAGGGACGATATATTGGTGAAAACACGCGCTTGGTGTATGACGTAATAAATAGTTTATTCGCGAAAAAAGGGTCTGGTTTGATCATGACTGCTGATTTTGAGGCGGCTTTCGACTCAATATCATGGGAATTCGTAACTCGAGTGTTAGAACAATATAACTTGGGACCACATTTCAGAAACACGATAAACACGTTATATTTAAATACCGAAAACTTCTCGCGGATAATGTTGAATGGTCACTTGGGTGCCAAAATTTACCTTAAATGTGGGATACGACAGGGAGACCCAGCCTCAGGCTATCTGTTCAATTTTGCAGTTAATGTTCTTGCCAACCAGATACAGCGATCACAATTACTTACTGGCATTCAGTTGTCAGAAAATCATGAAGTCAGACTATCACAATATGCCGATGATACAGTGTTATTTCTCAAAAACTCGTCCACATGCTTGCAAGGGGCATTGCATGAACTAAAAACATTTTCGGAATTTTCTGGGCTTAACCTGAACATTGAAAAAACATTATGTATCCAAATCGGTCTTCCAGAACAACATCGGAGAGAAAACAATTTGGGGATAAAGTGGGTTAGCCAAATTAAGATATTGGGTATTACATTCACAAATAATAATGATAACATAACACAAAACAACTTTGAGCCAAAGCTACTACAAATAGAAAAAGAAATAACACAGTGGCGCAGGAGAAATCTCACTCCCATAGGAAAAATTACTGTCGTGAAGTCGCTGCTCATTTCTAAATTGGTTCATTTGTTTACGGCTCTGCCGAACCCATCTCAAACAGAATTAAAACAATTAGAGCGTTTGTTCTTTTCTTTCTTGTGGGGAGGCAAGCGAGACCCTATAAAACGTGCCAAAGTTATTCAGAGTTATGAACTTGGCGGATTACATATGGTTGATATTCAGGGATTCGTAAAGAGTATGAAACTGACATGGCTCAAGAGATTGATGACATCGAACGCTGTATGGGCACAACTAGCCGCAAAGGAATTGCCAGATATCCAGGATATATTTTGCTATGGAACTAAGAAATTGCAGAAAAGTAACATAAAAACACAGAATCCCTTCTGGAAAGATGTCCTTGAAGCCTTCACCGGTTTCAGCCGTATGTACAACCCAGGTATGCCACAAATATTAGCTGAAAGTGTCTGGTTCTCTGACTACACACAATTCAAATGTTCTATCATACACAATTGGAATAGGAAAGGTATTAGATTTCTCGGAGATTTAGTTAATGAAAACACAGGACGGCTGCATACTAAAGAAACCTTGGAAAACAAATATGGAATAAGAATGACATTTATATGTTACGAAAGTTTAGTTAGAAGCTTACCTGATTGTGTGAAACAAGTAGCATCGACAAAAGCTTTGGGTCCCATAATACCATTAAGAATTAATCTAGTAATGAACCACCCCAATTTTCCACGCTTGGCCTATCATACATATTTAGAATCCAGACGAAGTGAAATCACTGAAGCAAACGCACGACAAAAAGAAAAATGGATAAGGGATATAGGATGCTTTGAAGACAACAGCTTCTTGGAAGTTATAGGTGTCACACGTTCAACGCGCATCAGAATGTTTCATTATAAACTTATTAAAAGAATCATCACAACTAACAGATACTTAAAAATAATCAAAGTCAAAGATAGTGACAATTGCACATTTTGTAAGCATGAACCTGAAACAATAGCTCATATGTACTGGCATTGCCCCAGAGTTCAATCTTTCATCAATTCTATTAAAACGTATCTAGCGAGAGAATACAAAATAAACTTGAATGTAGATACCAAAACGTGGTTCTTTCCAACAAAGTTAAGTGCAGTTGAGACCTGTATAATCACATTAGCAAAAATGGTCATTTACGAGGCACGCTATAAAGAAACACAGCCAAACGTTACACACTTAAAGAATAAGTTAAAATGGGAAGCCGAAATATAATATAACGCAGCTAGAGTAGCCAACAAATTGGATAAATTTGAAGAGAAGTGGGGGCCAATGAAACGTATTCACATACAGGTGAACTGAAAAAAAATATAAAAAACATACAATATAGTATAACAATATATACTACATAATAAATATGATTGATATTGCAACAACAAAACGCAATATTAGTACAAGAATATATAATTACAATACAATACTACATGGTAATAAATATAGTATTGTACAATATAGTATAGTAACATATATAAATACCATACAACAAAGTATAATAACATAACAATAACATACAACGAAGTATAGTAGCATAACAATACCATACAAATCACATTATACAATATAGTATAACACATAATACAATATAAGATTAAAACATCAAAATACAGCATACACGCCTCCGCCTTCCGGCTTTCTGCCTCTGGTCCGTCCTTCCCTGCCTTTGCTGCTGCTGCTGCTACTGCTGCCGCCGCCGCCGCCGCGGCTGCTGTCGTTGCTGCCGCCCCTGACTGTTGCGCTGGCCCAGTGTGCCGGTGCGGCAGTTTATACTTAGTGATATGACCGATCATTATCACCGTATCACCGTTTCTTTTCGGAGGATGTTTTGCGATCTGATGGGATTTTTCGGAGGCTCTTGATGTGGCAGAGTCGAGCGAGTGTTGTGATTGTGTGCTTTGTTTTTGTTTTCGTTTTGCTCATTTGTATGTGTGTTTGAACCTCGGCGGTCTCGTATATATGTGTTGTGTTTTGGATGTCGTTGTGCTGAAGGTTTGTTTGTATGTAAATACACCACCGGCGGGAGCCGGATAAAGTGAGAAAAAAAAAACTAGTCAACAGTGACTATTTCACTTACAACTTCAATTAACATTGTTTACCCCCCTTTTTACCCTACCTGGACTCGCCTATTATCTTATAATCGTTCGTAGAGTAGCCTGTGGTGCGTGTTTCATCCGAAAACTGCAGTATGTTATGTCATTGTACGCCCATGCCTCTTAGTTCCCATGCAATAATATTACCCCCTTTCTTCCATTCCTGAGCGCGCCTCTGCAAACAAAAATGACTTTATTCCCTTTTCTAGTCTCATATGTGCATATTTTATTATAAGCTAAACGTATATTGCGCCGTTATCGCTGGCATATCGTCATCACCATGCCAGTCACCCCCTTTTTCATGTTCCTGAACACGCCCCTGAAACTCTATATGTAATACATTATGCAAATAATGGAAGCAGAAGCTATCTTTTACATCTTGATAGCTATAAATGCCCCTTACATTGCTCTATTGGCTTCCCGCTAAGCATTGAATACTTACTGGAAACCCCCCCCCCCTTTTCAAGCCCCTGTAACCGCCTCTGCCATGCAATTTTTATGATATTTCATTAACATCAACTAATTTGCACTTGTTGCAATCACCGTAAGCCGATGTAACTCCTTCATACTTGAGGCAGTTAGCAAGAAACCGTGAAGATCGCATTTCAGTATTATCGCCAAATGTCGCCTCCGAGCCCACCCAAAACTGTGCCCTGGAACCGCCTCTGTTCAGGTTAAGAACTCAAAATTTTGACTCCAAATGCGGAGTTCAATTCTATGAAAGCCCCAAAATTGCATGGCCCTGCTCCCAGCCGTTCTGGAGATATCTGCGAAAAACATGAGGGGGGGGGGGCGGAATCCGCCCCCCCCCGGTTACAAATAGGGTTAACCCGCGCGGCACGGGGGTAAATTTTACCCCCTCCCGGATTTTCTCCATAACTTGAAAACTATGACAGATATCGAAGTGAAACTTACGATACCTGATGGTGCATCAATTCTACATCTTGTGTTATAATTGTGTTGAAATTCGTGAAAATTTTGAGGAGATAATGACGTTTTAGTGACGTCATGTCATGTCATTTTTGGTGAAAAAAACGTTAAATGTTTGTAAAATCTTAGAAAATAGCGTGTTGATTCAAATCGCAAATAAAAGGCGTCAAAAGAAAGGAAATAACATTGTCTTTAACATGGCTATCTCAGATGTGCAAATTTGGGGGTTTTGACCCCCAAAAATGCAAAAAACTGATTTTTGGGGAAGAATTTCAACAAAAGTTTTTTGTTTGCAAATTTTCAAAAAACCGGAAGATATATTAGAGAGCCGAGTATGAACGATGTTCATACCAAATTTCAAAGCAATTTATTTATTTTTGACTGACTTATGGCTCTCTAACAATAAGTAACTCATGACGTCATGTTTTTAAAATTGCGTTTTTTGGCTTTTACTGATCAGATACAGACAAATGAATGCCACCACTGTATTTCGAAGACAAAACTAGTCTAGAGACATGCAATGTTTATTTAGATTAATCAATTTCAAATTTTGACCTTATTTGTGACCTGACCTTGACCTGAGAGCGATTATATGGTGTCGGGCTGTGACAATGGCTGCTTCTATCGATTTATACGTGTAAAATAACCCATACAACATGTGTCGCATGGCTTTCGTAGACCTGTGACCTTTGTGACCTGACCTTGACCTTGACCTTTGCTTAGAATTTCACTTTTACTTATGCGGGAGATGCATTATACATTTGGGAGCACTTTGTGAGATAATAGTTGCAATACAAGGCTTCGGATGGAAAGTATAGCCCAAAAACACAAATACTTAAATTTTGACACTTGACCTGACCGTGACCTGACATGTGACCTTATGTTAATAATTTCGGGCATGTGTTAGATTCTTCTCACTGAGAGCTTTCGATCGCCGCCTTGCGCGTCTCGCTGCGGTTATTGGTTCGGAAGATACGAGGGGGGGGGGGTAAAATTTACCCCCCGCCCAGCACCGCACGTTCGAATGGAGACCCCAGCGCCGAATGGGGAGTGGGAGGGAAGGGTGTGACTATTCTGGTGGTGCAGGTTCATGCTGAATGATGTGGTTCGCTGACGGTGCGGGTTCACGTTGAATGATAGGATTTAGAGGGAGCTTCGCCAGGCTCGCGTTCCCTGCGGGCCATAACTGACTGCTACTGACTGCCTGCTAATGGCGGCCATCATGGCTTCCTTGAAAATGTGTGGTGTAGACGGTCGCGCACTGTTTTTACCAGTGTCGTTTTCGTCTGGAGAAAAGGGCGGCGGCCAGCTGGGTACGGCCCGGTCCGTCTGGGAGTCGGCCGGCTGCAGTCAATGGTCACACATAGTTTTAACCCTCGCCCTACGGGAGCTTTTTCACCTTCGCCCTACGGGGGTCCTAAAAAGACCCCCACCCCACCCTCTGTTAACTTCGAAACCAAGCAAGATAGAGCTACGCGGTAAGAACCAACATGTTGCCTGTTATGCTTGGAATCTAACTGTATGCGACTTTGAGGTTTCAAATCAACGAGTGACCTTCCAGGTCAAGTAAATTACCTCGATCGACAACGTCCAGAACAGCGATTTTGCTCTGTCAGAAAACCTCAAAATGAGAAATTGATAAATGTAAACTAAAAGGCATCTTCCTAACCCAGTTTTGTCTAAAAAATACAGAAAAGGTAACTATTGATTCGTATCTGGTAAAACAAAAAGTCAAAAAAGTTATTTAAAAATGACGTCATAAGTTTCTTACCCTTAGGTAGCCTCAGTCAAACACTCAGTCAAAAATAGAGATATTGCTTTGAAATTTGGTTTGAGTTTTATCCATACTCAGTTCTCTCACATATATTCCGGATTTTTATCATCTTTGAAAATTTTGATTTTGTGGTGGTTTTTCCAAAAAAAAAAATAGTTTTTGGTAATTTTAGGGGATAAAAACCCCAAATTGTGAAAATCCGAGATTGCCATTTTAAATAAAATGACATTTTATATTTTTGTTATTTACGTTTCTAGTTTGCTTAAAAACTCTGTTTTCTACGATTTGTCAAACATTTATCGTTTCTCCACCAACATGACGTCATGAAACATCCTTATCTCCCAAATTTCTCTATTAATTTCTATAAAATTCGTTTAGCATACTTATAATTGTTGTATACTCAGCTACTGAAAAGTTCAGCAAGATGCAATGAATGTGTAAAAAGTTATGCAAGAAAACCCTCAGGGGGGTCGTTTTAGGACAAGCCCAGTAGGGTGAGGGTTAATAGGGGATTGTAATAGGTGATGTGCCTACATGGTGATTGTAATAGGTGATGTGCCTACATGGAGATTGTAATAGGTGATGTGCCACGCTACACTTCATTTTAGATGTCTTGTGGAGGCAATGGTGGCTTGCTTATGGCGCTAAATTGATTGATTGATTGATTGATTGATGAAATGATTGGTTGATTAATTGATTGATTGATTGATTGATTGATTGATTGATTGATTGGTGTATTGATTGTTGGGTGTATTAATTAATTGGTTGATTTATTTATTTATGTATTGAGTGATTGACTGATAGATTGATTGTGCCGGCACATCCACTCTCTGTGCATTGCATGATGTTGTAACACGACACACTAGTGGCTGTTACGTACCTGTCGAGATGTTATATCATAGATAATCAGGTGATGTGGGGAAACAAAGGCGGATCCAGGGGTGCAACGGGGTCATGCCTCCCCAAGCCTGTTCAATGCTTTGTTTTGCCAACCCCTCCCCTCCCCCCAAGGCGTGAAGTCTAATACATGCTATATTTGAGTTTTTAGAACGGTACTGGTCATCCAACAAATATAATTCTAGTTTTTTGTTGTTGTTGCAGATGCCGAGAGCAAAAAATAATCAAAGCTTTATTTGTTAGCTATATTTGGTAGCATGAGCAGCGCATGACATTGTGCCGCACTTGAGACGAAACGCACAATGAAGGAAATGCATTGCAAGGCTGTTATGGTATCCATCACGTGGCCCGTATTGTGATAGTATGATCACTGGTGGTGTCTGCTCTGGTGGGCGAAGAAGATGGATATTCGGCATTGTTTAAAGAAAAGGTGTACCATTGTCTCACAAATCGTAAAACAATTGCACCTGGGTCATCAAGAATGAGCTAAAATAATATGATTCTGAAAGAATTGACCTGATCCTGTGCATGTTTAGTAGCGTATTTGTATATTTTCCATTGACTTATTATAGGGAGGTGACAAAATTGTCCTGACATTAGGTCACCGATATAAAAAAAAATCCGAAATAAACGGATTGCAGGTACTTATGACCTTATGAAATCCTGTAAGTTGCATGTCTCTCGGGCAAACACTGTGGCTTTGGCACGACTAAAACATTTTTGGAGGTAAGCTCACTTGACGTGACCTAGTAACCTGACCTGAGATGATATGGGGTCAACATTTCCACACAATGTGGGTTATTGATGCACCAATAGCTGTGCCAAATGTGGCAGCACTGCACGCCGCCGTTTTCACGCTATTCTTGAAAAACCTCAGAGGGGTCGAAATGACTACCCACCAGGGCGAGGGTTAATATATAAGTTTAATCATTATCACGTTTACAGGTGTCCTTATTTAATTATTTTTATCCAGCACCATTTCCGTCAAGCACGTCTACAATAGAGCAATCGGTCCAAATCAATCCTTTTTCCTGTAGGTCCTTCCCGTCCTTTCGGTTACAACGGCGGAGGCGGAGAGGGTGTTCAATAAGGTGGAGAAGACTTTATCATCTCTCCGAGCTCCAGATTGAGGCGATGATTATGTGCGAAACCCACCGAGGCCTAATGCAATACGTCAGAGAAGTCGTTGACTTCTTTGCGCGATCGGAAAGTCGCCGGCTATATTTCAGGCTGCTGCTGCAAGCAGGTAAGCAACTCTGAATGCTCGGAGAGGTTTTCTGCCATAGACTGTATGGCAGTAATATGAGAAATGCTGCGTTCACCGTAGAAGGTATCGGTTATTTCGTCTGCGTGTGTCGTGTCTATGCCCGCCGAGATGCGCAAATGGCCTCGAGGTCCGGGAGCAGGGATATCTTTTTATTAAAGAACCTGGTAACATAAGTTAATCATCCCATCCGTATGCGGTGTACAGGTGGGTAGCTAAAGTTTCTTGAAATACGTATTAAATTTGACGCCATGATCGGGTCAACCGTATTGTTGTTTTGAATAGCGGAAGGGCGACCGGTTCGATCATGTTTGACGTCCTCGCCTTTAGCTCTTTTTTATCGGAGCGCAACAGATAACAACGAAAAACATTTGTGCAGCGAAATGCGTATTTATGTTTCCGGTTGGACCCTCCCCTCGGTTTACTATCCGAGATTCGGTGCTGGAAATTCTGAAGAAAACTGCCATTTACTTGATACTCCAAGTTCTGTTAAAATTGATATGTTAGCTTCTTTCATTAACACCTTTTTCCTTGACCGCAAAAAAAAAATCGAATAT
Source organism: Chirona hameri (assembly GCA_036785665.1). NCBI lineage: Eukaryota > Metazoa > Arthropoda > Thecostraca > Balanomorpha > Balanidae > Chirona > Chirona hameri. Next base: position 46,182 of record JAXIVJ010003836.1, read on the forward strand.
AAGATGCTCTTGTTTTTTGGCATGGGTCGTTAAACCTTATAGCAAAAAGTAGTTGGCCCCGAAGACGAACGGATAGATCCGCCCTTGCTCTTAAATGGAAAAGGTCACGGGTCACCTTGAAATTTGTCTTGAAAATTGGTTATACCTACGGGGTATTTCGAGCTGAAAAAACGAATATGGCATTTGTTTGGACGATAGATGGATATCCGTCGAAAAATGGGCATGTTTCTCTTTCCTCCTTCATGGCCATAAGAACCTTCATGACAATTATGACATGGTAGCTTGCATATGGTATGGTAGCATGCATATGGTAGCTTGGATAGAGAAACTATTGCACGCAATAACGACGGACTTTAGGCATATATACGCAGGCTGCTTGTAACGTAAACAACCGTTGTGAGGACCCGAAACAAATTTCGTGCCCCGATCGGGGCACGACTAAAGAGGCCCACTAGTCCTGTGTCGAAATTACTTAGCATAGCGAGGTAATTAAATTAATAATTTCGATCTGCTCTACAAATCTACTATCTCAGTTCCAAACTCCATGTTAACCCTCGCCCTAAGGGAACTTTTTTCACCTTCGCCTTACTTTTTCACCTTCCTAAAAAGAGCCCCTGTTAACTTTAACTTCCAAACCAAGCAAGATAGAGCAATGACGCGGTAAGAACCAACATGTTGCCTGTCATGTTTGTAATCTAGCGGTATGCAATTTTTAGGTTTCGGGTCAACGATTGACCTTCCAGGTCAAGTGGATGACCTCGATCGACCACGTCCAGAACGACGATTTTGCTCTGTCAGAAAATCTCCAAATTATAAATTTATCAATGTAAATAAAAAGGCATGTTCCTAGACCAGTTTTGTCTCAGAAATACAGAAAAGGTAACTATTTATTCGTATCTGGTAAAAAAAAACATCCAAAAAAGTTCTTTAAAAAATGACGTCATGAGTTTCTTACACTTAGGGAGCCATCACTCAGTCAAAAAAAAGAAACATTGCTTTGAAATTTGGTTTGGTATTGTCCATACTCAGTTCTCTCACATACATTCCCCTTTGTGTTAACATCTTTGAAAAATTGTATTTTGTGGTGATTAAAAAAACAGTTTTTGTTCATTTTAGGAATCTAAAAGCCACAATTTCGAAAATCCGAGATTGCCATTTTAAAGACAATAGCATTCTATATCTTTACTTATTTGTGTTGGCAATTTTCTTTAACACTCTGTTGTCTACGATTTTGCAAACATGTATAGTTTTTCCACCAACTTGACGTCATCAAAACATCATTATCTCCCAAATTTCTCAACCAATTTTAATTAAATTGCTGCAGCATGCGTATACTTGTTGTGTACTTAGCTACTAAAGATTTCAGCAAGATGCGCCGTATGTGTAAAAAGTTATGCAAGAAAAACCTGAGGGGGGTCGTTTTAGGACACGCCGTAGGGCGAGGGTCTGGTGAACTATTCCATGCGGTGGGCAGATTCTCCCCCGCCGGTGGTTTTTTACTTGCCGCTTTTTAATCGTTAGGCATAGCGTCTTGAAACTTTGTGACTTTGAATGGCGCGTGTTGTGTCAAAATTTTGAACAAAAATCGTGCCAGCAGAGGCGTTGCCAGGGTCCTGTTTTTGGGAGGGTGTTACGAATGCGTTTGTGCGGCGCATACTTTCTTCGTAGTTTGCGGCGCAATAAATGCGTCAGAAACATTTGCAATGCAATATGCATTATATATCTGGGATTATACATGTTTGTTGGCAGAGGCTTACTCAGGTACACAACATGGGAGGCGATACCATACCTCAAATTAGGTCCAACTTCAAATTAGTAAGATGATAAAAGCGTTACTCGCATGGTGCCCCCTCTCCACGTTGTTTTCCTGGATCCACCTATGCGCAATATATTAAATTAAAAATTACAGCAAGTAATGCCCATATGTGACGTCTCGCCTCCGCACAGGCCGCAATGACCTTCAAAAAACACCAAAAAAATCCGTTTTTTTTCCTGGCACCATTTTTTTTACAAAAAATAAATGCTGGGCCCCTTAAAGATAGATCTTGTCATAACGAATCGGATGGCGTTTTCCCCATCGAAATCGAGAGGGCGGTCCTCGGGATCTCTGGGGAGACAGAATCTGCCCCCCCCCCCCCGCAGGTTAACGGAATTTTGGCCGCCGGACAGGAATAGGGTTAACCCTCGCCCTACGGGATCTTTTTACCTTCGCCCTACGGGGGGGGGGGCTGACAGGCCCCCCTGTTAACTTCCAAACCAAGCAACTTAGAGCAATCACGTTTTTAGACTAAAATGTCAACAGCAAAAAAAACATATTTGGCGCGAGTAGTGTATTTAACTTAATCTCAGTCCTACACATTATCATGTCATTCTGATGGGTTCATGCATTGCACACAACAAATAAAACAAACGAAAGGCGCCTAAGTTGCGCCGTTTCTTTCTTGCTGGCGACGATAAATATCCTTTAATAAGACCCTGGCTGAATATTAATCTTATCGTCGAAATGACTATAGTTTAACCATATCCGAAAGCAAAATATTGGGCTCCTGGCGAAGCTTAACCCTCGCCCGGGTATGACAAAATCACTACGTGTTCGGGTGGGGGTGGGGGGGGGGGGGGGGTACGACCTCCCCCCCCTTAGCGTGTCGCCCCTAAATGAGCTAGAACTTCGATTCAAAGACGAACGTGTTGCTTGTGACAAGCGGAAGCCGCTGATATCCGATGTGAAGGTCTTGGCTCATTAAGTGACCTCTGAGGTCATGTCTATGACCCCAAAGTCATCAAAATTGAAAATGCGTATACATTTAATTTTATCGAGCTAGAGACGTGAATGAGCATATCATAATGCTTAATAGGTGCCAAATTCGTAATCAGCGTCACAACATGTCCTAAAAACTGATAAATTGCAAAAAGGTAATTTCAGGTCATCTGAGGTCAGTGACCTCGGTTGACTTGTGGATGCGCATGACCCCAGTGGAACATATAATTATCTAAAATGGATCCCAAATTTGAAATCAGTGTCACAAATTGTCCTAGAAACCACCAGAAGCCCTAAAAAGTCATCTGAGGTCATTGCAGGTCAATGACCTCAGTTGACCTCTGAAAAGGTCAATTTCAACATCATATATGAGTTGGAGAAATGGGGTCGTCATTTGACCATTGACCATTTGATTGACCATTGACTATTCAAAATGTTGGGACAAGTCCAAGTACACGCGTACTTTAACCCGCGCGGCGCTGGGTCTCCATCCGAACGCCAGGTGCTGGGGGGTAAATTTTACCCCCCTCGTATCTTCCGAACCAATAACCGCAGCGAGACACGCAAGGCGGCGATCGAAAGCTCTCAGTGAGAAAAATCTAACTCTTACCCTAAATTATTAACGTAAGGTCACATGTCAGGTCACGGTCAGGTCAAGTGTCAAAATTTAAGTATTTGTGTTTTTGGGCTATACTTTCCATCCAAAGCCTTGTATTGCAACTATTATATCACAAAGTGCTCCCAAATGTATAATGCATCTCCCGCATTAGTAAAAGTGAAGTTTTAAGCAAAGGTCAAGGTCAAGGTCAGGTCACAAAAGGTCACAGGTCTACGAAAGCCTTGCGAAACATGTTGTATGAGTTATTTTACACGTATAATTCGATAGAAGCAGCCATTTTCACAGCCTGACACCATATAATCGCCCTCAGGTCAAGGTCAGGTCACAAAAAGGTCAAAATTTGAAATTGATTAATCTAAATAAACATTGCATGTTTCTAGACTAGTTTTGTCTTCGAAATACAGTGGTGGTATTTATTTGTCTGTATCTGGTCGGTAAAAGCCAAAAAAGGCAATTAAAAAAATGACGTCATGAGTTACTTATTCTTAGAGAGCCATAAGTCAGTCAAAAATAAAGAAATCGCTTTGAAATTTGGTTTGAACATCGTTCATACTCGGTTCTTTAATATATCTTCCGTTTTTTTGAAAATCTTCAAACAAAAAATTTTGTGGAAATTCTTCCCCAAAAATCAGTTTTTTGCATTTTTGGGGGTCAAAAACCCAAAATTTTGAACATCCGAGATAGCCATTTTAAATACAGTGCTATTTCCTTTTTTGACGCTCTTTGTTTGCGATTTCCATCAACACGCTTTTTTCTACGATTTTGCAAACATTTAACGTTTTTTCACCAAAAATGACATGGCATAGCGTCACTAAAACGTCATTATCTCCTCCAAATTCTCACGAATTTCAACAAAATTGTAACACAAGATGTAGAATTGATGCACCATAAGTTACCGCAAGTTTCACTTCGATATCTGTCATAGTTTTTCAGTTATGGAGAAAATCCGTGAAGGGGTGTAAAACTTACCCCCCAGTGCCGCGCATGTTAACCCTCGTCCTACGGGAGCTTTTTTCACCTTCGCCCTACAGGGGAGGGAGGGCCTGACAGCCCCCCTGTTAACTTCCAAACCAACCAACTTAGAGCAATGCGGTAAGAATCAGCATGTTGCCTGTCATGAGTGGAATCTAACAGTATGCGATTTTTAGGTTTCAGGTCAACGGGTGACCTTCCAGGTCAACTGAATGACTTCCGATTTATCACATCCAGAACAGCGATTTTGCTCTTCAGAAAACCTCAAAATTAGAAATTGATAAATGTAAATAAAAAGGCATGTTCCTAGACTAGTTTTGGCTCAGAAATACAGAAAAGGTAATTATTTGTTCGTATCTTGTCAAAAAAGTTAAAGAAAGTCATTTTTTTCAAATGATGTCATCAATTTCTTACACTTAGAGAGCCATCACTCAGTCAAAAATGAATATATTTAATTCAGGAATATCACGTAGTGCTTTAGCAAGGAGCATTGCAAATAATTAAGTAAGTTTGTGTTCGACCTTCTCCTTGAAATGACAATCTAAATATTAAAAAATGAAACAATTATTTACATGTGCATTCGAGGCCCCTACGTCTCCGCTACAATGAGCACTTGCGGTGCGCTCAAAATGAAACTGAACTCACTCCTGTTGGTGATCATTTTAAATTAAATCATAGCGGCATCACCAAAGCGGAAAAGGTTCTAATCCACCTCTAGAAATTATAATTTTGATGAAAACTAGAGACCATCCAGATAGGAAAATCGCCGAATCTATCATAATCAGGGACAAGAAGCCAGTTTTGAAAGAACAAATTTTATCATGGCGTCTTATGTCAGGATAGATGTGTCCAGCTCAGTTCAGTTCAGTTTATTGGTAGATCATTCCACACGGTGGGTTAATGTTTGATCCATGACATGATACAGTGGTAAAACGGTGGTACTAAACAGACACAGTAAGACACGGCACAAATAAAATACACGTAGTAAAAGCCAGAAACATATCCATTCCAATCACTTAAAAACACATCGATCTAAAAGGCGTAAAAAAATCGAATTTTGTCCAGGAACCAGTGATGGCAGGTGGCGAGCGATTCCAGGATGAGGCCACTCGAAAAGAAAATACCCGGCGCAACATCGACAAGCGTAAAGCTGGCGGCTCCAACATGCCCGCCAACGTCGCCCGAGTTGTGCGCTGCGATACAGCGGCTCTCCTTGTGAAAAGCGTGCGGATTGCCTCCGGAGCGCGTGGATCGCTCAGTGCCCTGTATACAGCAATGCTGTCTCGGTGGGTGATAAGGTCACCCACGCTGCGCCAGCCCAGGGCCTTTACGGTCGGTGAGATATGGTCACAAGCACGCGCTCCGGAAACAATCCTGGCCCTGAAATTAATCACCCTCTGCACCCTGTGCAAATTACACTGAGCAGCTCCACCCCAGACTGAGAGGCAATAAAGGATATGTGGGAAGACATGCCATTGGATAAGAGTTGACGGACATCGGGTGTGAGATGGTGGCGAATTTTATACAAACCGAAGAGGATGGAATTGCACTTTTTGACTACGTTGGAGATGTGTATTTCCCAAACTAGGTTTGAATCGACCGTCACTCCCAGCATCTTCACGGACGGGGATGGTGTTAGTACATGACCAGATATGTTAAGTTGGAGGGATGCGGTTTTCTTAAGGTTCTGGGCTGTGCCGACAAAGAGCAAACTAGTCTTGGTCGGGTTCATTTTCAGTGAATTTAAAGTGAAGTAGGATTGAACTGTGAGAATGGTCTCCTCCTGCCGGGTTTTAAGTGAAGTAATGTCATCAGGATGCGCAGAGTCAAAGAGTTGGATATCATCGGCATAAGAAATAAGGCGACCGTGGGGGAGATAGGAAGGTAGGTCGTTCGTGAAGACACTGAAGAGCATAGGGCCAACTAACGAGCCCTGCGGGACTCCGTGGGACAGTGGGAGGGACAAGGAATCACCTCTCACCACCCGCCGCCGGCCACCAAGATAGCTCCCGAACCACACTGGATCGATCCCGTACCAGTTCAGCTTCGTTAGGAGGACGCCATGATCAACACTGTCGAAGGCGCGACTTAGGTCGATGGAAGTGACGGCAACAACATGCCCTCTTTCAATGCGGTGCGTCATCCATTCGACAGCGTCGATCAGGGCGTCTTCCGTGGAATGACATTGTCGGTAAGCATATTGTGAAGGCGATACAAGATGAGATGAGACAAGATAAGACGTCAGCTGAGTACAAACTACTTTTTCGCACACCTTAGACAAGACGGGCAGAATCGAAATCGGTCTAAAATTAGCTGCATTATCACGGGAGCCAGATTTATGCAGTGGCACGACAGATGCAAGTTTCCAGGCCAACGGGAAGACACACGAGCTGATTGAGACATTAATTAGATGTAGCAGGTGAGGACCGATCACAGGGAAACACTGACGGACAGCATAAAGAGGGACACCGTCATGTCCCAGTGCCCTTGAGGAGGACAGCTGACGGAGTGCTGATGACAGCTCTGGTAGAGTTACCGGCCCCAGACGCATGCTTGTTGTGGTGACGAAAGGGAGTCTCGGCGTGATGTTATGAGTATGTGTGTTTGGCATATTGTGCGACATTGATTAGTTTTGTGATGGCCGACCATTTTGACTGATGGTGATCGCGATTCATTTGAACAGGTAGCCACGATTAGAACGAAACGATTAGTTGTTGGCGATATGCTTGTTGCTTATATGTCTTGTTACTTGTTTGGATCGACGAGAGGCGTTATAGTTTGACTGTATACGAGGATAAGATAATCGAACTTCACGAGATATCGAAATGTTTTGATCCTGTGATTGAGTGTCATGTTTTAATCAATACATCTGATGAAGGGTTGTATCCGAATGCACAGGTAAATAATTGTTTCATTTTGTAATATTTAGATCGTCATTTCAAGGAGAAGGTCGAACACAAACTTACTTACTTATGAATATATTACTTTGAAATTTCGTATGGGCATTGTCCATACTCAATTCTCTCAGATATATTCCGGTTTTTCTAATATCTTTGAAAATTTTGATTTTGTGGGGATTTTTCCAAAAACATCAGTTTTTTTTCATTTTAGGGGTCAAAAACCCAAAATTTTGAAGATAAAAAATTGCCATTTTAAAGAGAATGCCAATTTGGTCACTTGGTGAATTGTGTTTGAAATTTGCTTTAAAACTCTGTTTTCTTCCATTTTTCAAATATTTATAAAAAATTTACCAACATGACGTCATCAAAACATGATTATCTCCCAAACTATCTAACCAATTTCAATAAAAATGTTTAAAGCATACGTATAATTGTTGTAAACTTAGCTATCAAAAATGTCAGTAAGAAGCACCGCATATGGAAAAAGTTATTCAAGAAAAATTTCAGTGGGAGGGGCTGTCAGGCCCCCCCCCCCCCGTAGGGCGAGAGTTAATATGGGACCATATTGGAGATTGATCAAAATTACATAGAAAATTCCCTAGTGTCCCCAGTGGTGGCAGCGCCCCACTGAGGAGTTGGAGAACAAGTTGGAGATTGTTTTGTTTGCCAATGTTTCGAGTATCTCATATGATGCCTTGTGCCAAAAACAGCGGAAATGCGCGCAGTATTTTTTTATATCCTCGAAAAATATTAGGGGGCATCTAAACGCCTCACCCCCGGCACGGCGCGGGAAATCCGGACAGTCGATCCCCCGGGGGCGGGACGGGGTGCTAGTGCATTTTCAATGGAGGTCCACTGTCAGGACAGTGGATTTCACTGTCCTGGGACACCACCCCTTTTAACCCGAAAATTAAAAGAGCTAGAAAAACGCAGAAAAAAACGTTCAAAAGCTCCCGACAAGCACATTCGAAGATATTGTACATGTTTTTTCCTCAAGTCAATATTGAGGTCACCAGAGGTCATCACAATTCATATTTTCAAGTTTTAGGACTTCGCTCCAGAAACCCCCAGATATCACAGGAACTATTAAGAACAAACGGAAAAACGCAATGGAAAGCTCTTGAAAAATGCAATCACCAAAGTGTCCTCGAATTTGAGCTCAGGTAAAGAGTTTAGACTCCAGAGCTCATGTAACGGCCCCCTCTCGTCAGTGGCTGTTGGTGGATGCAATGGCTGCACCCCACCAGCTTCGGCAAAGATCAGAGGTAGACGGCAGAGGTGATATTTTCAGCAGTAGACACACAGAGGCCAACTCCGGTTCACTTAGCCAACAGAGGGTCAGGTCACAGGCAGAGTGCCACGTAAACAATGGTTACTGTATCGCCAAAAGTAGAGTGTCCAAGTGGCGGAGGCAACAGAGAGACGAGATGTTAGCGCGACTCGGTCCAGCTTCGAACTGGCTTACCTCCCTCACTGCCGGCCAGAGAGCCGTTTTATACTCAGGCCAAAGGTCGCTTCTGACGTCATTAGATACCGGCGCTAGCCGGTTCCAACTAGTCGTCGTCCTTAGCAACAGTGGCTGGGCACCGCCCTTCTGACGCCGACAGCGAGCGAGGTCAGTGACAGCGAGCGAGGCCAACTAGATGCGTGGGATATCTCTGCTCCCCAATACGCCCTATCACTGACAGTTTTATGGTTTTTGCTCCAAGTCTCTCACTAGTCTCTGACAGCTCGACTCGAGGCAGAGCTGCTCGGTCGTCGTTAAGAAAATACCCAACATATACACGTGTCACATGCCGTGCGTGTGATGGATAGCCTGGGCTGCGGGAGCCCGACATTGTGGCGCCAACGAAACGATATGGCGCAATGCGGAAGGCACAGACAGCGGCTAAAACGAAATAAGAAAACCGTCTTACAGTTAACTAACTAATACAGAGCACGCAGAGGTAGGGCTAATCCCATCCCAACTAGGGCTAATCCCAATCCCGGCTGTTACAACACCTCCCCCCTAATGAAAACAAGCATTGTTGGTACACTAGAAGAGACGAGAGAAAAACAAATGCTCGCTCCCGATGCCTGAAGGGCAAAGGGAGACACAATACCAACACCCGCGACGCAAGGGCGGTGAAACAACACCCATCAGGGTTACAAAACCCACACTAACACTGGGCGCACGCGTGGAAGCGTGGCCATGGGAGCCACCGGAGCGGCGAGTGCTACGCGGCACGGGGTGGAGCACGCGCAGCAGCGACGACGGGCCAGTCGTCGGAAGAGTAGGTGCCTCACACCAGGGGAGATAATCGGGCGACCGGACGCACATCAGGTAGTGTGGTCATGGTCTGGGCCGAGGCGGCAGATGGAACGGCACCACGTGTCGGTGCTGCGTCCTGCCCGGCGAATGGATGTAGGCTGTGCAGAGCGTACGGTGGCATGCCGTACTCATGGTCAACCGGCGGCGTTGGCGGAGGCGAGACCATCGGTATCGACTCCTGCAGTTCGATGGCTGGCTCAGGGGGCACAGACGTGGGGGCGGGGAGAATCACAGGGAAACGGGGAAAAGCATAGTGACCTCGGCTCGGGCAGCAATGCTTAATCATAAAGCAAAGACAGCAAATGGTCATGATGCCAATTACAATGAGAAGCAGCATTGTTTTGGAAAACACCGAGGGGCTATCAATCTGAACCTGCTCAAGTGGGAGGGCTTCCAGGCGATTAAAATAAGCGTCAGCGTTCATGCCAGTCAGGTGCAACGGGGGAAGGAGGGAGACATTACGGGTGGTGATGTTACGCAAGGTATCAGACCACTCCGGTCGCCAGATTGGCAAGGAGTTATTGTGATGCAGTGCATCAGGCCGGAAAGCAGGGAGTTCTAGATGCGTCTCACTGGCGTATTAGGGAGGCAGGTAGAAGGAATCACCGGAAGCGGAGCATTCAATTTTGAGGGACACAATGTCGACGGCTTTGGTGATATATAGCGTTTGACTGTTCTGTGGGGAGGCACAAAAGACAGTAATTTGAAATGGAGGTCTGGAGACTACTAACCACTGACCTTTGGTCAGGTAGTAGGCTTTAGGCGCGTCGTTTGAAGGCTGTATTTGCGGAGAACAGAGGGACTGAATAGCGGCGGAGTCACGTCGAAAGAGGGCGGTGACACAGGACGTTGACCCAGCGGTGGAGTAGGCAGGTTCATGTAGTGGGCAGAAGGGTTGACGGGCAAGGATGCAGGTCTCAATCTCAGACTGTTCGGGCTGGATATAGTGTTGCCGATTTTCTGACATCAAGAGATATCGAGGCTCGTTGGGATAGTAACTTAAAGAGACATTGTGATGATGCATAGGTACTTGGTAAGGGAAGAAGCGATACATATCAAAGGCATGACGCGTATGAAGTAGGGGCACGTAGAACAAAACGTGATATGCATCTTTACCTTCAATCAGTTTGGTTTTGACCAATCTGACGTATTCGGCAGTTTCCTTGGTATCAAATGGCAAAGCGAAGTTAGTCGGCAAGTTTTTGTTGATTCTGCGGAGGATGCGTACAAACTCCACTCGAGCGATGAGTCCTTTGTGAAGTATGCCGGCTTGGGCTAGGACAAGTTTGTGCGACAATATGTTAAGTTCTGAATAGAGGCGTTGAATGCTCTGTGTTACCCTGAGAACATTGGCGGTTACCTCAGAGACATATAGAGATGTATCAATATCCGCGTTGTTCTCACGGACTGTCTCAGTTAAATCATGGAATGCCTTAGTCATAGAGTTTACAGCTTTTGTAAGAGAGCGGAGGGCAAGACGATTTTTGTTGGTAGAGACACGCGTAGCGTTCAGAACCTGAAGGGTACCATTGAATTTATGAGCGATAGCAATGTCCTTTTCGTTGAAAAGTTTTAAGTTATTCGTGAGATGCTTAATCTCGCTTTCAGTTGCTGTGCCAAACAGGGATGACATGACGTTTCCAATGCCATTAATTAAACCTCGCTTCCGTCTGAGGGGCAGGGTCTCGGGTCCAGATTGCGAGGGGTCTTGGTATGATGGCGGGTACAGGATGTCGCTGAAGGTATGGGAGACATCGGAGCCCTCGCGTCGCAGTTGGCTGACGGCCGAGTCTAATCGCTGCAGCGAAACTTTCAGCATTGTCCGACGCCTGTTATTGGAACCGCTTGTTCTGTTAGCTGCTAGTTGGGACTTGATCAATTGGGATATATTATTCAGTCGCTTGGTTGATTGAGCCAACAGGGTAATTTGCGCGCGATATGGGATCATGTTAGTGGTGACGGTAACTGCTAATGAGCTATAGCTTGGGTATATTTTACCGACGGGGATGAAGAGATGCCCGGGGTCAGTTGGGATAGGTTCCGATGATGCATGGAGCATCAGGGCGAGCCAGTCAAAGAGTGCGATCGTCGGGAGCCGCATGGTCATCGCCTGTAATGACAGAAATACGCATTAGTCAATGTCTGGAAACAGAAGCTTCACACAAATCAATAACGCACAGACTTTTGGGTACCAGTCGAGCAGATCGTCAAAGTTAGCCAATGCTGCATTTCCAAATGTTTTCTGGATAAGAGCGACATTTGGGGCTGCTGTCCCGTTAGACAAGCAATCTGAGTCATACTGGATCCTTGGTCTCTTGTCATTGTCGTTAGTCCGCTCATCAGATGAGTCATTTTTCCTTTTTGGTACGTACCTTTGCCTGGCGTTTGCGTACCTATAACCTTCGAGAGGAGCGTTAGTGTCAGCAGGGTCAGGCAGGGGACCTTGCGACCTGAGGAAGTATCTCCTCTGTGGCACCGACGTTGGTGCTGTGCTCCTCTGTGACAGCGGTGTCAGCTGGCCGTGCTCGCCACCTTCCGGTGAATGTGGCGAGAAGACTGCGGGGCTAGCGGTTGCTGGTGAAGGCTGTAGCGGACTTGTATGTTCTGCTGCTTTTTGAATTCTTTCTGCTTCTGTTTCCACTTCTTCTCCTACAGCAGCTCCTCTCATCTGCTGAACTCCAGAATTAGATGACGGCAGTAGGTAGTTGTCCGTCGGCTGCATCGTCTGAGCTGGCTGTGACTGTCCTCCAGTGGTATACCATACCTGGTCACTGAAAGGCAGTCGTGTAGCTCGCAGCGGCTGTTGACGGATGGGCCAATCTTCTGGCCTGATACTTACCTGTACAGGGTTACGAACCGAATCGTATGTCCTGTCCTACGCGTCGTTTGAATCCCGATGGCGAAGATTTTCTGAGTGCACTATTTTTGTTTTCCCTGTTCGCATGTTTTTGATGCAGTAATTTTCTTCTCCCAATTTAGATACAATACGGAAGTAGTTTTTCCAATAAAGTGTAAGTTTAGTAGAGTTACCTGGTTGTACTGAAGGGTCGAAATAGAAAATCAAGATACCAGGCTTGAAATTGGACGTAGTTGCTGATTTCTGAATGAGTGATTTGTTGTGGTCCCTGGTCTGTTGTATGTTGTTTGCGACATGAGTGTATGCGTTGTGCAGGTGTTCAAACATGACAGGCACGTAATCTTCCCCAGAGTAGCGAAGACGGGGCTGAAGTAGCGTGTCTACAGGTAGCACGGGGTCGCGTCCATACATAACAAAGTAGGGAGAGTATTTTGTTGACTCATTCTTACTCATGCGATAAGCGCCTAAACATGGTTGTAAGATCTGATCCCACTTGGTCTGATCTTCACTGATTTGTTTTTGTATCATCTCGTTCATGCAACGGTGAAAGCGTTCTGTTTTACCGTTTGATTGAGGATGATAGCTTGATGTCCGAATCCTTGAAATTCCTAACTCTTTGTTCACCAGATCTAATAGTGCATTGCAATATTCTGTTCCCTGGTCGCTAATAATGAGCCGGGGACATCCATGGCGAGGGATGAATTCACTCAGGAGAAGCTGTGCCATGGTGTTGGCAGATTTATCTGGGATAGCGTATGCCTCGGGCCATCCGCTGAAATGATCAACTATAGTGCAGACATATTTGTTTCCTTCATCTGTGACTGGAAATGGGCCACATGTGTCAATGCCTACGATTTCCATGGGTGCGGTAGGCATCGGCATGTCCTGCATAGGACGTCTCTCTTTGCTCAGTTTCTTTCGCTGACACGTTTCACAGGACTGAACGTACTGTATTGTGTCTTTTAGAAGATTAGGCCAATAGTATGATTTTAGGATTAGGTCAGTTGTTTTCTCTATGCCTAAATGACCTCCTAAGTAACCATCATGTGCTCCTTCAAGAACGATTTTCCGATAGCTTGGTGGGATAACGAGTTGCATGCGAGTTTGTGGTCTGGTTTTTGTACCTTTTTCAACATGATACAAAAGATCATCTTCGAAACAGTATTTTGACAACAACTGAGGATTTGGGTCTTGGGCCTGTAGTTCCGAAATAATAGTTTTCAGTTCGTCATCTGCAAGCTGAGCTTGTCTTAGTACGTTTTGATCAAAATTGTGATAGTCTAGTGTTTTCGGTTCTGATTCATCTGACTCAATCGGTATTTTGACAGCGTTGTCAACAACATGCACATCTGAAGTCATGTTTATGTCTGCCGTTTCTCCTTGCCAGTCTAAATGTTCATTGTCATTCAGATTTCCAGCGAGGGTCGTGTTGTGTAAACGGGAAAGCATGTCAGCAGCTACGTTTTTGGGACCTGAAATGTATTCAATTTTGCATGCATATTCACCAAGAATAATGGCCCATCGTTGGATACGAGGATTTTTCATTTCACTGGTAAATAGATGTTTCAAGGGCTTGTGATCCGTATAAACAGTAATATCTGTGCCAACCAGGATGGGTCTAAGTTTTTATAAACTGTAAACAATAGCGAACGCCTCGCGTTCGATAGTAGGCCATTTCTGTTTTTGTTCTGAAAACTGATGAGACACATACTGAATAACACGATTGTGACCGTCGTGTTCTTGCATCAAGACAGCACCCATTGCATACTGTGATGCATCAGTATATAACTTGAATGGTTTCGAAATGTCTGGAAAGGCCAAAATGGGTGCTTGAAGTAGTGAATTCTTGAGGAACTCGAATGCGCTCTGCGCTTCATCTGACCATCTAAATCTAGCGTTTTTGCGGGTGAGGGCTGTGAGTGGCTTTGCGATTTTGCTGAAATTCGGAACATATTTCCTGTAGTATGAAGTCATACCCAAGAAACTGCGGACTTCACGAATATTTTCTGGTGGCTGGAGATTTTTCATTACTGAGACTTTTTCTGAATCGACCGAAATTCCTCTGTCTGAGATAATGTGGCCGAGGTAATTAAGCTCTTTGTTGATGAAATCACATTTCGAAATTTTGAGTTTGAGATTGGCTTTGCGCAATCTATCAAACACTTCTCCGAGGTGCCTGATATGGTCTTCAAACGTTTCACTGAACACTATAATGTCGTCTACAAAGGCAAGTGCGAAATGGCGAATATCACCCAAAACTGCATTCATGCAATTTTGGAAAACGGCCGGAGATCCGGCCATTCCAAATGGCATCTTGGTGAACTCGAATACACCTGCATCTGTGCCAAAAGCAGTCTTCTCTTTGTCTTCTTCTTTGATTGGAATTTGCCAAAAACCTTGCTTCATATCCAAACTAGTTCGAAACTTTGATTTTCCTAACGCGTAAAAGATGTCTTCTGCTGACGGTATACTGGCTGCAGGACGTACTGTAATGGCATTGACTTTTCTAAAATCTACACAAAATCTCATGGAGCCATCTTTCTTTGGAACTAAAAGTACCGGAGACATCCATGGTGAATTGCTTCGTCGAATTACGTTAGCATTTAGCATTTCTCGAACTTGTTCTTCTAGAATGGGTCGGTAAGCTAAAGGGGGTCGTCTAGGGGGTTGATAAGACGGGGGATGATTTTGCGTGTTAATTCTCATCTCAGTTATATTCGTAGAAGTCAATTCATCGTCATTTTGCACAAAAATGTCTAGGTTTGGTTTCAAAAGTTTGATCAGTACTTCACGCCGTTCAATGGGAATATGAGCCAAGTTGAACGTTGAAAGGATGTCTGATGGACTTGGTTCTCCTTGGTTGTTTTCTTCGGCAGTTACAGGTGAGATGTTTGAGCTCTGCTCTTCATCTCGGTACTTTGTGGCTGTTCCTAATACTTGACCTTTTTTAAATGAACGAAACGGCCAGTATCATTGACAATAGCTCAAGGAATATGTTTGTTTTTGGATAGCTTGACCAGAGCATTGGGCATCAAAATGCCTGGCTCGTCCTCAAAACACGGTGAGGAAGGCAGTTGTGCGACTACAAAATTTTCACCAGCTCGCTTCTTTTTGGAAATGAAGCATTTGACTTGTACGTCTGAACGTGGGAAGACGTCTACGTCCTCCGCTAGTCTCACAAGATTTATTTCTTTCTTTGTCTGGACGCCTTGTTTTTCTTTCAATGGGTACACTGAGCTTCCGATAATGAGAGTCTGACTTTCAAAATCAAGTATGGCTTTGCGAGCTTTCAAGAAATCGATTCCGAGGATCATATCATGTTTGCAGTCTTTCACCACTACAAAATCATGATACATTCTAACTTTTCCAAGAGTAATGCGAATTCGAACTGTGTCAGACACTTCAAGTGTATGACCGGTAGCGGAGCGTAAAGTAATTTTTGACAAGTTTTGAGTGGGTTTGACCAGCTGAGGGTCACACAATTTCACAAATTCTTCGCTAACTAGGGAAAGTTGCGCGCCTGTGTCGAGAAGTGTTCTGAATTGATGTGTGCCGATATGTATGTCAATGTATGGGCAGTTTTCACTTACCTGTAGGATATACGCGGTCTGCGTTTTATCCTCTCCCGGGTGAGGCTCCTCTAGTTTACCTGCTGCATGTGCTGAGGCTGACCCTGAACTGCTGTAGCTCGCTTACGGCAGGCCCGTTGAATATGGCCCGGGATGCCACAGAAATGGCATATCGGGCG
This sequence comes from Chirona hameri, assembly GCA_036785665.1. Taxonomy (NCBI): domain Eukaryota; kingdom Metazoa; phylum Arthropoda; class Thecostraca; order Balanomorpha; family Balanidae; genus Chirona; species Chirona hameri. The sequence continues at coordinate 62,347 of JAXIVJ010003836.1, forward strand.
ATTGTCCATCGTCCAGCGGTACTCCTGTGAAGTACTCCCGTTAGTACCGTGCGGTGGCCTGGTTGGTACGGGCTGATGCTGAGGGGGACGTTGGTTGAATCGGTTCTGCTGGTACGGCCGTTGGGGAAAACGGGGCGGTGGCTGCTGGTATTGCTGTGGAGGAAAACGGCGCTGTTGTTGCTGGTACTGCTGGTTCACCTGTGGTTGGACTTGGAACGACTGTTGAGGCGTCTGCTGCTGGGTGGCAAGTACCTGGCAAATGTCAGCAAGTTTGTCGGTCACAGAGTCCAGTTTCTGCTGCATGGTATCAGTCATTTGCGTAATAGCGTTGCAGTCCATGGGTTCAGGGGCGGATGAGTTGTCGGTAAACATTGAGACGTGTTCGCTGATGCGTTGTTCGTTCATGGCAATTTTGTATGCGTAAGTCAAGGTCGTCGGCATTTTTCGGGCGATGCTACCTTGGAGGCGTCTGTCTCTCAGTCCATTTATGAAGGCATTAGTGATGGTCTCTAGCACCTCTTTTTCCGTCAGTCTGTCAACGTAAGCCTGGTTTCCAAGAAGGCGAATTCTTTCAGCAAAGTCTGCTACAGTTTCGTTGGTGTTCTGGATAGCATGTCTAAGTTTTTGTTTGGAGCGAGCTGCCGGGTTTAAATGGGAATAGCGCTCCTCCATCATGGCTTTGAACTGGTGCCATGTCTGCAAGATGGGCTCTTTCTCTCTGAAAAGTCAGCAGCTGTCCCTTTCAGAAGTTGGGAGGCGGCCCACAGGGTTTCCTGTTCGTCTTTGTCAACAGCTCTGTACACATCGTCCATGTCCCGCATCCATTTGGAAAAAACATCAGCATTTGATCCGTCGAAAGTAGTCTTTTTATTGTGCGTTAATGTTTGTGATACAGCTAACTTATTGCCGAGACTTTTGACACAATGCGTCATATGCTGCGCCAAGGCTTGAGCGTTTTCCATGACTATATTTGATATTGGTTGTACGTTATCGTTAGGTATTTCAGCAATTTCTGGGAGAACTGGCGTGAGGCACTTACCTGTCGTCGGTCGGACCCAAGGTAGCTGCTGCAGTGTCCTTTTCACCAGTCGTCGGCGCTGGGGTCCTGGGCTGTTGTCGAGGGGCTGGTCAGGGCTTGGGCTGCGTCGGTGCTGCTGGTCCCTTCCAGAGGCGTGGGCGTCCAGTCTGGTTCGTTTGGCACGAGAGCTGAACTAGCGAAACCGGCGGGTGACTCGCAGCCGCACAGCGCTGCGTGCTCCTCTGCACGTGCCTTGTCAGCGGGGCTCCGTGCAGTTAGTAGCGGTGTCTCGTTGGCAGTTGCGGGCTTGGCAGCTGCGGGCTTGATCGGGCTGGGTGTGTGGTAGTACTCGTTGTACCGCTGCGTATAGGTAAAACCAATTCCACTGACACCGCGTCGAGGTTGTACCGTCGCACAGGTAACCGTTGGGCTTGAGCTCGGCCAGCGTCTGTTTGATGGAGCTGCGCCCTTGTCGAGGTTGGTGGTGAGGCGGCCAGCTACACGGAGTAGTGTGCACTGATCCTCTAGCTGGTGGACGTTGCACCAGTCCTCTTGTGTAAACCGCGGGGGTTTACCAACCTGGTTAGGCGATGTTCCCACGGCACAGCGGTTCTCTGCTTGTCTGGCGCGCAGGTACTGGTGTTTTTTTAACGTTGCTTCAGGCTGGCAGTTTGCCAGGACACTGAGTCCGCAGCAGCGTCCCAGGCAGTAAGTGCAGGTGCAGCGGTGGAACTGCGCAGTTGAGGTGGTGATCAGGTCACACCCGCAGGTATGGCAGTAGCCGCAGTCGGTGCAGCGATGAGCGTCAGGCTGAAAGTGGCAGACGCAGTTGTGCTGTTCCGTCAAGTTAGATCTTCTGGAAAAATAGGTCTTGTGGTATGGGCAGGTCCGGGAGAAAGCTGATGACGTAGATTCTAGAAGACTGATGGCGGGGATGACGGCGTTCCAGCACTCGCACTGACCGTTCGGGTTGACGTGGTGAGCGGCGTGGTACTGGCTCAGATTCGGATGAGCTGTGTCCTTTTCCGTCCTCTCGGCGGGTGCGATGGGTATCTGGATGGTCACTAGAAGCTGGTCTGGCTGCGTCTGACTCTCCTGGCTGGGTCCGAACATGAAGACGCGTTGGCAGAACGTCTAGATGTTACCGGATATCCGGGTCACCAGGCACCAATGTAACGGCCCCCTCTCGCCAGTGGCTGTTGGTGGATGCAATGGCTGCACCCCACCAGCTTCGGAAAAGATCAGAGGTAGACGGCAGAGGTGATATTTGAAGCAGTAGACACGCAGCAGTAGACACACAGAGGCCAACTCCAGTTCACTTAGCCAACAGAGAGTCAGGTCACAGGCAGAGTGCCACGTAAACAATAGTTACTGTATCGCCAATAGTAGAGTGTCCAAGTGGCGGAGGCAACAGAGAGACGAGATGTTAGCGCGACTCGGTCCAGCTTCGAACTGGCTTACCTCCCTCACTGCCGGCCAGAGAGCCGTTTTATACTCAGGCCAAAGGTCGCTTCTGACGTCATTAGATACCAGCGCTAGCCGGTTCCAACTAGTCGTCGTCCTTAGCAACAGTGGCTGGGCACCGCCCTTCTGACGCCGACAGCGAGCGAGGTCAGTGACAGCGAGCGAGGCCAACTAGATGCGTGGGATATCTCTGCTCCCCAATACGCCCTATCACTGACAGTTTTATGGTTTTTGCTCCAAGTCTCTCAATAGTCTCTGACAGCTCGACTCGAGGCAGAGCTGCTCGGTCGTCGTTAAGAAAATACCCAACATATACACGTGTCACATGCCGTGCGTGTGATGGATAGCCTGGGCTGCGGGAGCCCGACATTGTGGCGCCAACGAAACGATATGGCGCAATGCGGAAGGCACAGACAGCGGCTAAAACGAAATAAGAAAACCGTCTTACAGCTAACTAACTAATACAGAGCACGCAGAGCTAGGGCTAATCCCATCCCAACTAGGGCTAATCCCAATCCCGGCTGTTACACTCATCAAATGTCAAAAAGGCATAAAAAACGTTTTTTCACGAATAGCTTTTTACCTAATAACGACAGGGCAATAATTGTGACGCCATCGTGCTTGTCTCGTCAAAACACTTCGCCTCATGTTAGTGTTAACCAGGTCAGGTAAACTTACAAATGTGTGACTTCAGGTCAAGATCAAGTGGTTGTGACTCAAGTAGGTCATATTGCATATGGGAAGACTTGCCGCGACGAGATAATTACATTGGTGTCGGTTTCACTTATCTATCGTCATTATGTCGAGAGTGATTGACATAGAACTGTTGGTGACCTCGGATGACCTCGGCTGATCCTGTAGGGGTCACTGAACAAAAATGACACGTAGCTTATCAAGAATGTTATATAATAACATGATCCAGCAGGAATTAGACTGTTATCTTGCGTGTCCTTAGAAAAGGAAGCATTTTAATATTTCCCCTTAGACTTATAATGAGAGAGAGAGAGAGATACATTTTTATTTCATTTTCGCTTTACACATCGGACATACATGTTTGCGATTGGCGCACAAGCGCTCACAGGCACTTAAATCAGGCGCCGCTCGCTACCGACAAGTGCATAAGTCCGCACTCTATTCTCAGGTCACTCATGTGGTCTATTACAATAAGCTCACACTCTACTCTACAATATGTCAAGTACAAACTAACTCGCTAGCTCACACTTCCTAATCAAAATTAAACTCCTACTCACTATGCATTCGCTCTGATCGGCACACACTACTAAATAAATCGGAAGAAAGGTCACAAGATAATTCAATATATACACAGATAGGTACCTAGCTACCTATTCGTCATGGTGAACAGTTAACTGATGCTGACCGCACAGCCACTGGCGTCACATGCCGCGGCCCGCTCTGTGCCTAGCCGCTCCAAGTTGGATGTTTTGACTATACTGTCTCCCTCTGAGAATCGAATGTGAGAAACTATTTAAATCTATGGGTTTTGAAGCAAAAGTTTTGAAGGGCGATGGCCACACGCATAGCGATATTTCCTTTGCCCTGTGGCCCGTTTAAGAGTATTTCGGTTTGGTTGGTCGCTGACAGATTGTCAAAGTCCTGATTCAAGAGGAGACTCAGGGTCTGGAAAAGTTCGTCCCTGGGGTCCGCATACCGTGGACAACGTAGTAGGTAATGATCAGTGTCCTCTCTTCTGTGGCCGCACATGCACTCCAGCGATGTAGCCTGGCCGATATAAAACCTATGGGCGCTGAGGGAGGAAGTCTTCAGTCTGATTCTCGTGTGCAAAGTGTTGCCTCTTTTAGAGCCATATGAGTTGAAGGGGCTTGGCTTTACGGGACTCATTAAACGCATAATATTATTTCTGAAGTTCATATTACTGTCGGGAAGGCGGTATTCTGATGGCAATTCATTCCAGGTTTGTGTGGTGCTGGGTATAAATGAGTGGGAGTAGGCGGCGGTACGTGAGATGGGTTGTGTGATCAAATGATCGTTTGTATTGCGTAGCGGCCTACATGCGACAGTTTCTCTGGCATTTGGGACTATGGCTTTGATGAATTCGGGAATTGTAGGGTCATATACTAACTTGTGGAAAAGCAGGAGCCGATACGTTCGGCGTCGGTCGACCACACTACTCCACCCCAGCTCCTTCCTAAGACCATCGACTGGTGTGCGGCGGAACGTGCCGGTGATAAGCCTGGCAGCCCGGTTTTGGGTTTTTTCTAATCGTTTGCTGTCAAACGTGGTCAAGTTTCCGTCATATACAGCGCTGCAATATTCGAGGTGGGGTTGTACGTATACTGTGTATATTTGAAGCAACACGTTTCGCGGGATGTACGGCGCGATTTGATAAAGTGGGCTCAGCGCTCGGTTGAATTTCAGCAGTGTTTCATTCACGTGATGAAACACTGCTGCATTTAGATCGGACGAAATTGCATTTACATTGCATTTTAGATCGGACGAAAATGTTAGGCCTAGGTGCTTGTGTTCATTGGTAGGGCAAATCAGCTGGCCTCCGAAGGTAAGTGTGGGAGCTCTAGCGTTCCTTCGGTTCGAGAAGGTCTGCTGTGCTGTTTTATTTGCATTAAATGTTATCGCCCACTTGCTACCATAGTTGTGTATAGCATTCAGGTCGTCCTGTAATTCAAGCTCTTTGGCACGTAAGTTACCAGGCGTATGAGAGCAGTGGAGAGAGCTGTCGTCAGCAAAGTGCAGCATGTGATTTGACGTGATGTTACTGAGCCCGTTCAGGTACATAATGGCAAGCAATGGGCCCAGAACCGAGCCCTGTGGTACTCCGGCCTTCAGGGTTAATGGAAGAGACTGTTCAATGCCAACCTGTACTAGCTGGCTTCGACCGTCAAGATAAGATTTTAACCAACAGAGCACTTGGCCCCTGATTCCAAACTCAGATTTACATTTTGCCAGTAGGCCGTTATGCCAAATTTTCTCGAAGTATCTGGAAATGTCTAGGTAGACAATTGTGAAGCCTTCTGATTGGTCGAGTGATTTGTAGAGCTTATCCGTGAGGTAGACAAGCTGCACCTGGGTACTGTGGCCCGGCCGATAGCCACTCTGATTGTCAGTGAGAAGATGATGTGTTGTAATGTGTTCATAAAATATTTTGAAGACGAGTTTTTCGAGGATTTTTGATAAGCATGGTAGCAGGCTAATGGGTCTGTAGTTTTTCAAATCTGATGGCGACCCCTTTCTCTTAAACACTGGTTTAACATTGGCCCTTTTCCAGAGACTTGGATACTTCCCCGTAGCAAGGGATTTGTTGAAAATTTTCGCCAGCGGTTCGGCAATATAAATAGCCGTCATTTTCAGGAGTCGTGTCGGTACCTTGTCTGGTCCGCATGATTTGGAGGCATCAAGGCCGTTTATTACGTTGAGTACCTCGTATGGAGTGAACACAATGGTGGCAAGGTGGTCTGGCGTTTCAGGCTGGGTGTTTTCGTAATCGCTGAGGTGTACATGATGCGATGTGGTTAGGTGGATATTGGTTTGGGCACAGAAATACGAATTTAATGCTTCAGCCTTTAGGTGATTATCATTAATGATCACTCCGTCCTCAGCTATGAGTGGGGGTATCGTAGTGTCTCGCCTGAATCCGGTAATATTTTTTAGAATAGTGTGATATTTAAATGGGTCTTTTTTGTTTTCAAGGAGAAGATTTACTTTGTGGATCATATGTTCTTTTTTCAACTTCCGGTTAGTGCTGGTCACCAGATTGCGTTGAGTTCGCCAGCGGGCCCAGTCATATTCTGTTGGCCTGGTGCGAGCGAGTTTGAAAAGTCGATCCCTTTTACGAATGTGGCGTCGAAGCTCAGCTGTTACCCAAAGTTTATCCTGTCGAATTCGCACGTCTTTGATTGGGATGCAGTGGATTGCCGCGTCACGGAGTGCATCCGTGAGAGCTTCGGTAGCCCCGTCCACATCTTTATCGGTGATTGCGTTCCAGTCGGTCTGTGAGAGGATGTCTACTAGTGAGTCGATGTCAGCTTTTCTGTAGTCCCATACTTGCGCTAAATTCTTGTGCTTCATGACAGAGAAATTGAACGAAAGAGTGGCGTAAATTGGGAAGTGATCCAAGTTAGAAAAAGATGAAAGTATCCCTGAGCTTGTGACAACGTCTGGCGAGTCAATAAATATTAGATCACGTATGTTGTGGGTGCCGTCTTGGATGCGGGTCGCTGTGTTGATGAGCTGAGTCAGGCCAGTGCCTCGAACGTACTTTGTAGTTTGCCTTCAAAGGGATTGACTGGCGAATGCCGGGGTGCATCTGGTGGTAGCCAGCAGTTGCCCCCATTCAGGTCCCCCATTATTGCCACCAACTCTGGTGAATGCGCGTGAGCCTGCGTGACACTGTCTGTTAGTTGGTCAAGATAGCGTGATTGCTTGTCTGCAGGCGTGTGGGGTGGGAGGTAGGTAGAACAAATTATGATGAGTTTGTCTTTCACTCTAGCTTTGACCCAGACTGTTTCGAATTCGTCATTCTCAAGGTCACTCATACGGGTAAAGGGCAATAATTTGCTTACATAAATCCCCGTGCCTCCCCCACGCCTCGTCCGTGGCTTAACTATGGGTGGGTGGAATTTCTTAAGGGAGTAGAGACTGGGGTGCACGGTTGAGTCAATCTTTAGCTCTGAGACTGCTAATATATGGTTGTCATCAACGAAACATTCAAGTTCCTCAAGGCGGCCCGGACTAGTAATAGAGTTGATATTTATGGCAGCTAGTGTCATATTTTTTGCTGGGAGATTTGTTGAAGCTTTGGCAGTGAGCGGGTCCGACATAAGACGCTGTGGCCGGCGGCGGACAGTGCTAACAATGGCTTTTGCACGACGACAAACATGACAGTTGTTGCTAAAAACAGAGCGACAAATATACACTGGACAATGAGGTAGGCATTTGTCGTTCTCAAAGATACCTCACAACCACTAGACCATATACACAGTCTTGCACTAGGCGTACGGATGAGTTTATATTGCTATAAAGCTCGTTAAAAGTATTAAGGGATCTGTCCCCTGGGTCAACAATGCGGATGGTAAACGCACATTCCATTCCCACGCTGAGCTCGGGCCACAGTACGTTAAATCTTGTGATTATTGGTGTGAGGCCGTCAATCACCTGGTAGCCGGTCCCGTCGTCACCACACGTGGCCCACCCCGGCTGGCGGCTAACCAGGGGGTGTCAGCCGGCTGACGGATGGGTTAGCGCGGCTGGCCGGCGTGTCGCGGCGGCTGTCGGCGGCCTTTGATGGTGGAGGGGCCAACGCGAGTTTCGCCGTCTGTCCGGCTGGGGGGCTGGCGTGAGGCGACATCCCCGGGCCCCCAGCAGCGCCCGCTGCGGCCTGGTCACTGGAGCGTGGCGTGGTGCTGCGGCAGGCCTCAGCGATTTCTCTGAGGTCCTGGTTCTCAGAGCCAAGGAGGTCCTGCAGGTCTGCAACATTGCTGATGGTCTTCGCAGGATGGTTCTCTCCCATCCTAATTTTAATCCTACCGTTGGTGCTGTAGGCGGCCCACGTTTGCTTCCGTTTCTTTAACTGGCGACAGATATAGAGGAGGTTTTGATTTTTTGACGTCAGGAAGTCTGATAGAAAAACGTTATCAAGCACCTGGGGCGTCAGCACTGGATGGTCCCGTCCTCGATGGGCCGACAGCTCCTTCCGTGAGTTGAAAAGCTGCTGCCGCTTGTTGTGCGACAGCAACTTCACGAGGATCGCTCGCGGCCGTTCGATGGTTCCGCGCTGCCTGCCGAGCCGGTGAAAGCGGTCGAGATCTCCCACTGACAGGGTGATGCCCGCTGCCTGCGCCACATCCAGCACGAGCCTGTCGGTGCTCTCCTCAGGTAGTTCGGGCACGCCACTTATCACCAGGCAGTTCCTGCGATTGTTCGTATCCAGTTGATCTGCCTGATTTTCCACTGCGGTCAGTTTTCCCTGCGTGGCTTCCAGTATTACCTGGGTGGAGATCAGTTTGTCCTGGGTGGCAGTAAGTTGCTTTTCCAGAGCCTCGATCTTTGCATCCCGCTGCTCCATGGCTCGGGAGACAGCAGCCTCCACTCCGGGTGACACGAGCTCCTGAAGGCGCTGGACGAAGTCCGCATCCAGGAACAGCTCTCTCAGTGCACCTCGAATTTCTTCCATGTTTGCAACAAGTCTGTCTTGAGTAGCACTGCCCGTCGCCCGGCTCTATTTTACAGTGAACGGTTCACTTCACTGGCTCGCTGCTGCGCACGTGAAACACCACACGCGCGGGTTGAACGAGCACGGGAGGGGGCGCGCACACGTCCGCACCGGGCGGCGGTCAGACGTCAACTGACGTCAATAATGGGGAGGTCACAAAATTAAACCGACCTTAGGTCGCTGATATTAAAAATTAAAGATAAACGAATTGTAGATATAGGTGACTTTATGAAATCCTGGAAGTGTAAAACCGATCATCCCAAAACCGTGACTGTGGTACGACCACAAGTTTTTGGGAAGTGGGATCACGTGACCTGGTCTGGTGACCTGACCTAAGATGACCCGATTAAATAAAAAATATTGTGGAAAAATGATGCACAAACAGCTGTGCAAAAAATGGCGGCGCTGCGCTTCGCCGTTTTTCCGCAATCTGCGAAAAACCTGAGGGGGTGCCCCCCCCCCCCCCTAGGCACGGCGCTGGTTAAAATATAGGGATGATGTGAGCATGCAGCCAGGTGTTAGGGTATTCATGTGAAGTAATAAAATGACCCGAGCTGTGTTGGGGTCATTTTGGTATGTGCCACTTTTGGTCGGGGACACTCAAAGCACTTTTACCACCCCCGGGCGCCAGTTGCGCCTGACATGATCTTGTAGGCTGTCATGTAGGGTAGAAATGTGAAATTTTCAGCTGATGTGTCAAATTGTTCAAAAAGAAGAAACAAAAGTTGTATTGCAATTAGTGGATAAATATGCGAGTTATTCCCGAAAAACCGAGGGGGTGGCAACCACCACGCCCCTGCACTGGCGAGGGTTAAAACAGATTTTACCATTGATGTCTCGTAATCGCTTATTTAATTCCTCGGGCTGGCATTTTGGATCTGCATCTCACAACACACCCCAGGATCCAAGGCGCCCATCGTGGTGTATACCTCCTGATTGAAAATCAATGATTGGCAAGGGAATCAAAGCAGACAAAGTCAAAGGGGCATAATTATTTGGTCATTGCCACCGGTGGTTCACTAAAATGTACAACTAATTCACTAAATGTTTTGAAATTTGGTTTGAGAAATGCCCACATGCATCTCTCTGATATTTTTTCCGGATTTTTTAAATATTTATGAGAAGTTTGATTTTATGGGCATTTTCCCAAAACAATCGTTTTGTTTTTGTTTTTAATCAAAGAACGATATTTATATTTTTAACTGAGATACCATTATGTAGCCCTTTCCATTTGCTTTTTTCGACGTTTTTTATTGCATTTTGCTTAAAATATGGCATTTGTACGGTCTGTTAAAGTTTAGCTGATTTTTGCGTCAAACTCCTGTGTAGTAACGTCACTAAATTCGCTATATCTAAAGAAAAAAATCGACAAAATTACTTTATTTTTGCAAAGAAGACGTAAAATTGATGTAGAAGAAGGTACCCGAAGTTTCACGTTGATAGCGCTATTTGTATTTGAACTATTGCGAAAGTCCGTCAGGGGAAAGGGGTCGTTAAATGCCCCCCCCCCCCTCCCCCTAGTCAATGGCGGGATGAATAGCATTACTAGTTTCAGTATTAATTACCTACCCAACCATATACCTAACCTTACCTAAACATTCATTTTGGTATTATCTTTTCGAATGTTGATCGTCATCTTTAACCAAGCTGTGTTGTAGGAAACATAACAGCAGACTGTGTGTGCCATGCTCTTTCATACCAGCTGCACACATAAGCCTGACGCCTAACGGTGGTGTTGTATCTCATTATCAACGCCATTTCTTTATGCATTCTTCACGCCACCGAAACCGTTAGTCAAAGCCTGGAATATATGTAATTCATATAAGATGCGACTCTCTCAGTATACTAAGGCAGTCGCATCTCAATATTAAAAGACTCGACAAGCTTTACCTATAGGTGAAGCCTGTCGGCTCTTTTCGAGCAGTGTGTTAAAAATCGGGTACAAGGAAAACATATGTACCACATTTTAAACTTGAATAAGTCCAAAAACATGCATGATTATACTGTTTGCTGTTGCATTGTTTGTGCAAGGCTGGCATTGTTATATTGCAGTGTTGTGAATTGTTGCATTATACCATTTTGAAGAACAATTCATTGAAATTTGTATCCAATATGCCTTACACTTGGGCGCTAAAAGCACTCTTCACTGCACTTACTTAGGAAATACTCATTTTCTTGCGAAGCACAAATCGGCTCATTTTGTCAACCTCACAGATGAGTTAAAGTACATTTCTTTGCTGCTATTTTGAGTATCTCTCCTTATGACTTGTATCGTTCTTTCTAGTTTCAGGAGGTCATCTTGATGTACCTTTGACTTCAGGCCTTTCCTCCCACAAAATCAAGGGGGTCAAGTCAGGAGAGTCAGCAGGTCAAGCATGCCTTGACTTCCGGCTGATAACGTGGTCAGCAAATGAGCCTTGACGTCCGGCTGATAACGTGGTCAGGAAATGAGGTTGACGAAACGATGATGATGTGGTCGACTGAGGTGTCGACTGTCGTTGACGGTGGTGATGATCAGGGCAGCTGGTGGCTCCAGCAGGATGGGGAAGCCCCTCACGTGCAATCGCACGATTGCATGGCTGCAATAATAATCTGATGACCACGACATCAGCCGGAAGACGAAGCATGCTTGGCTTGCCCTCTCTCTCGATCTGAACCCCCACATTGATTTTGCGGGATACCTCAGGTCAAAGGTATATCAGGATGATCTCCAGAAATTGGGAGAACCGAAATAAGGCATCATATGAGATACTCGAAAACTGGAGACACAAAACGTCCTCCAACTTAGTTCTCCAACTCCCCAGCGGGGCGTTGCAACCACTGGGGACACTAGGGAGTTTTCAATGTAATTTGCATCAATCTCTAATATGGTCCCATGTTAACCCTCGTCCTACGGTGGGGCCAGACAGGTTTTTCTTAAATAACTTTTTACACATGCAACACATCTTGCTGAAAGTTTCGCTAGCTGAGGCTACAACCATTTTACGTATTCTGTAAAAATATAATTCAAATTATTTCAGAAGTTTGGGAGATAATTATGTTTTGATGACGTCATGTTGGGGGAAAAACGATAAATATTTGAAAAATGGTAGAAAACAGATTTTATAAGAAATTGCAAACGCAATTCATCACATATACAAAATAGCATTCTCTTTAAAATGGCAATCTCTGATTTTCAGAGTTTTGGGTTTAGACCCCTAAAATAAAAAAAAACAATGTTTTTTTTTAAATCTCCACAAAATCAAAATTTTCTCTTTTTTTCAACCGGAATATATGTGAGAGAAATGAGAATGGGAAATACCTATACCAAATTTCAAAGCAATATCTGCATTTTTAACTGAGTGATGGCTACCTAGGTGTAAGAAACTGATGACGTCATTATTTAATAACTTTTTTGACTTTTGTTGACAAGATGCGAACAAATAATTACCCTTTCTGTATTTCTGAGCCAAAACTGGTCTAGGGCATGCCTTTTTATTTACATTTATCAATTTCCAATTTTGAGGTTTTCTGATGAGCAAAATCGCTGTTCTGGACGTGGTAAATCCGAGGTCACCCGTTCACCTGAAACCTAAAAAAACGCATACTGTTAGATTCCTTTCATGACAGGAAACATGCTGGTTATTACCGCATTTCTCTAAGTTGCTTGGTTGGGACGTTAACAGGGGGCCTGTCAGCCCCCCCCCCCCCCTAGGGTGAGGGTGAAGAAAGGGCGAGGGTTAAAGTACACGTGTACTTGGACTTGTCCCTAACATTTGGAATGGTCAATGGTCAAATGGAGACCCCACTGCTCCAACTCATCTATGATGTTGAGAAAAAAACGAGGAGCCGCTTTCTGCTTCGCAAGACAATTCACACTTCTTGAACACGTACTGCAGTGAAGAGTGTATATAGCGTAATCGTACAAATGTATATACCATGTGGGGATTTTTTTAGTCACGAATTGGACTGCAAACTGATGTATTGCAACAATGTATGTGATGTATATTATTGGATTTATTGAAGATATAAATGTGGCAACTACATTTTTTTCCTTTATAATCTGTACTTCTAATACAGAAAAGCATTTTCCGCGCCAAATATTCCCCCGTTATCAGCGTAGTACTTTCCCGAAGTTCATAAGATATATCGCTGGGCTGGGAACATCAGAATCCAACGTATACACGGCATCGTTCATAACAGTTTATTTATTGGGCAGCAAAAACATCAACAAATCAAATCAGTTGTGCATACATCACATTCATTACAGGCCAACCGATTGTTTTGGTACGCTCACCTCAGTCCCATGGAAAGGTCGTTATGGTGATACAGCACTGCATACAGGTGGCGGTTAAGACTATCACAAATGTAACTTGGCAAACATCAGCTATAAGCATATCCCAGGCGCAAAGAAAAACAGATTAAAAGCACAGTCATACATGACATTCAGTTGATCAGGCACTGCAAATTATCGTTATCAACACAGCAGCAGCAGCAGCAGCAGCAGCAGCAGCAGCAGCAGCAGCAGCAGCAGCAGCAGCAGCAGCAGCAGCAGCAGCAGCAGCAGCAGCAGCAGCAGCAGCAGCAGCAGCAGCAGCAGCAGCAGCAGCAGCAGCAGCAGCAGCGGCAGCAGCAGCAGCAGCGGCAACAGCAGTAGCAGCAACAGCAGCAGCAGCACAGTGCCATGTTTGGTCACTCCCTCACGCCCTCATTGGCCAGTTTGTGGCACCAGGTCATGTAGTTGACCGGCCTGATCTTCAGCTCCGCGTTCTTCAGCGAGTACTTGTTGCCTTTCCACGGATTCCAAGTGATCCCAATCCACGCCGTCTTCATGCTTTTGTTCATGTATGGGCCTAGGAGAGTGGAAGCAAGGCAAGCCTTGTGCCAGCCAGCGTTCTTGAAGTGCTGTGCGCAGTGCTTGGGCCAAGAGTCATTGTCTTGATCCTTCGTGGAGAACTTTGCGTTGTTGAACCCGGTGAGGGCATCTCCAGCGTTGCCAGTATATTTACCGACCTTCATTTGATACTTCTGCTGTTCAGTTCCCACTGAGAACGGAATGTAGGTGGCGTTGGCAGAGGCATTGTCCCAGTCCCTCAGGTCAACGCGCAGCTGCATCTGGTCCATGCTGGTCAACAGGTTCAAGTACTCATTGCCCAGCCAGAACTCGCCGCTTATGTTACCGAAGCCCCACTTGTAGCTCTCCCAGCCCATGCTGAAGTCCTGGTGAGCGGTCACGTCTGCGCGCCTCATGAACACCGTCCAGCCGCCACCGTCCGTCTCCATGTCGCAGAAGACGCGGATGCCACCGCCGTTGCCGCAGACGGCTGGGAAGATGGTGTAGACGCCGCTGCGCCGGTGTCGCTGCTGGACAGCGGCGCAGTCGGCCGGCCGCCACTCGTCAGACGTCTGGAACTGGTCCTGGAAGCTGCACCGCTCCACGATGACGGTGGTGGCGCCGCTGCTGGTCTCCGCGGTGGCGGGACGCGCCTCCTCCAGCAGCGCCACCAGCCGCTGATGTGTGTCGTTCAGCTGCGTCTGCAGCAGCTGCTCCGACTGGCGGATCTCCTGGCTGATGGTGTTGACCAAGTTCGGATCTGCGGAGGCGTAGTCGGCAGCAGTCGGGGCAGCCTTCGCCGCCAGCACGGCCTCCTTCAGCTCTGCCACGGTCTCCGTCAGCCGACTGCTGCCCACCTCCTTGTACAGCTGCAGCACGCTGTTGTCCAGCTGCGCCAGCTGCGTGTCCACCGTGTGGGTGAGCGTCTCCATCCGCGCCGCCAGCTGGATCAGCCGCTCCTCCATCCTCTGCAGGCGGCCGGACAGACCGCCGTCGTGCTCCGCCTCTGTGCCGATGCCGCCCTCCAGGGGGATGTCGTGGGCTCCGGCACTGTCTGCAGCCAGACCTCCACACAGCAGCAGAAGGCAGGCCAGAGGCTGCATCGTGACCGCTGCTGTTGCTGCCGCTACGGCTGCTGCTGCTGCCTTTGATGCCTAAGCTCGACTGGCTGTGAATATATACCAGGAGTCTGTCTATCCTCCCAATAAACTGGCACTGGAGTTTCCAGAGTCATGTCGAAATCATTCGAATCTCCTGGCTCCCAGACTGGACTTCACGTTGCCCTGATATAAACATTTTGCACAGTTCTGCTCCAGTGCGCAGTTCATGCATCTGAGCACGTATGTTGGGGTCGTGGTGACTCGCCAGTCGAAGTCCAAGCAGTACTGGTTTTCCCAGACATAAACACATCTGGGGCAGCCCAAAAGCCCTCCGAGGCAGCCCGAGAGCTGCCTGGAGATGTGAGACGCGGCTGGAGGACGTCCAAACGATCCGTCGACGCCACGTGACACCGTCTGTGTTTATGGGTCAGGACGGGAAACACGGGATGCCACACCCCGGCACGTGCCCGTGACGCACATGGATATCCCGCCTCGTTCAAGGTCAGATGAAGCCAGCGAGCCGGGCGGACCGTCCTCAGTCGATAAAAGACGTTAAAGTTTCGCCTATAAATTATGCCGTTAAATGGAATTGCGCGATCGGATGGTGGAGTCGGGGCCCGCGCAACTAGCTTAGCTTAGCATGGTCCTGTTCCTGATCTCGGAAATACATCCCATCAAACATTCGAACTAAATTTAGAGATAAAAACATATACACAAAACATTCAAATCACGATGGAGATGTAGTCGGTATTTCGATTCGTTCGTTCTTCGTTGGTTGTTGGTTTCCAGCTTCAGGATGTGGTGCAATGCGCATCTATACTTGCTGTTTGGTGTTCGACATTGCTCTGATAGCGTCGTTGACGTCAGCGATCCTGGGATACTGCATTCATTTGTTTTTCACAATTCATCTTGTAGTGCTCTTCCGTAATACTTTTAAATGGCGTTGCACTGACGTAGCTAAGCACGTAAAACAGCATTTTAAGGTGTGTGGTCTATTACCACGTGCCTACTCTTACCTGTACTCTTACCGTACAGCTTGGCTGGTCTGTGGGACGGCTCGCTGAATATGGTTTGACTTCGCAGATGATGTTTATGTTCCGTGGTTGGCGTTGTTAGCTTCTCTACGTGACCGGTGACACAGCTATTCGAGCCTTGATGGAACTAAGGCATCGCTGAAATGTTATCTATATGTAAATATATCGCATTTGCCCTGAGCGGAACTGTCATTTGTGTGCCGGAGTCCGGAAATTAACGAAACATCTGGACGATATTTAACCCTCGTCAGTCCAGTGTCCGATACCTACGTGACCGTGCAGAGGGGGGGGGGGTAGGGGGTGGTACCACCCCTGTGGCGTTTCACCCCCCCCCCCCATGAGTTAGAGCTTCGATTAAAAAACGAGCGTGTTGCAAGTGAATACATAAAGTAGTTGATACCCGATTTTAAGGTACTGGGTCATTAGGTGACCTCTGAGGTCATGCCAATGACCCGGATGTCATCCAAATGATACATGTGTAAATATTGAATTATAATCGAGCTAGAGTCGCATATAAAAATGCAGCACATTTCTTGTCGTTAGAGGAGTGCATTTCAAACTCAAGATTCTGTTGACCTTTGACCCGGAAACCTGATGACCTGATTTGACCTTTGACCTTGAATCTAATATCACTATAAGATATCTGCATTCATGCCTGGCCAACAAAGACTGATGTGTTGTGTTTATCTACAGTTGGAAGATATCTGCAAAGCAATCTTGGCAGCGAGATGTTCTTAAAATCCAAGGTAGGTCAAAAGGTCTTCTTATGTCATTGGAGGTCAGTGAACTCAGTTGGCCTGTGACAGAGCATGACCCCAGTGGAGTATATTATTATGCAAAATGGATGCCAAATTTGAAATCAGCGTCACAAAATGTTCTAAAAACTGCAAGAGTCCATGAACCCAGGTCATCGGAGGTCAGTGACCTCGGCTGACCTCTGAAAAATTAAATCTAGGTCATGATCTCAGTGGAAAGCATGCAAGTCACTTGTTAACAACTGTGCATATCAGGGCCTATTTTAACACGCGCCCTGGAGGGGGAGGGCGAAATCCGCCCACCCCTAAAGTTTTACGAGAATTGCGCAAAAACGGCGGCGCACCTGTACGGAAATTAACTACCCACATTATGTAAAATTCCTGACCTCGGGTCATCTCAGGTCAGGTCACCAGACCAGGTCACGTGATGACCCCACCTCCAAAACGTTTGCGGTAGTACCGCAGCCACAGCTTTAGGCCGATCGGTTTCAGACATGCAGGAGTTCATAACATCATAGAAAAGGTCAATTTGTATATCTCGGATTTATAATATCGGTGACCTAAGGGGAGGGGGAACCACTAAGATCCAAACACAGCACACAAGGCAAAAAGACGTAATCATGACTCTGATGGAAAATGCCAGTTAACCCGCGAATTCATGGGATATATTCCATAACGCGACTTACTGGGGGAGGGCTATTTCCCCCCTCCCTCTCTCGGATCTCCGGAACCAATGGACCGATTGTAAACATTGAAACGGAATTCGATAGCCCATGGAAATTTATTGAGGGAAGCCTAATATTGTTGAACTCTGGGTCACCGATGACGTGACAGGTCAGGTCAAGTACAAAATGTTTGACCGTGTCAAAAGGTCTCGATGGATTGAATTGTCGCGCAAAATTGCGATATTAAACGCATAAGCAGTCGATATATCGGTATGATTCGTGTGTCTGACACTTCTGAGTACCATTCTAAGCAATGTATGACCCTGGGTCAGGTCAAGGTCATCCGAGATCATGTGGTCAAACTATAGATTACGGTCATTAGGTGTTGTAACACATGTTGATCTTTTTTTTTCTCGTCTAGAACGCGAAAAATGACCTAAAAACATTGTTTATTCCATATAAATATAAGTCGAAAGCAAAAACAGAAATTCATTTTTTATGCATAGAAATGCTGTGAGAGGCGATCGTTTTTTGTCATTTATAGGTCATAAGTTAGTCATTTTTGAAGATATCGACCTAAAATTTGGTACAGATGTTCAC
>JAXIVJ010003836.1:82500-89251 GCA_036785665.1 Chirona hameri
AATTTTGCATACAGGGCCTCCTTCATGCGCTGATTCCGAAAATATACCTCTTTAGGGTGGTATTTGTTGTCCTTTACGAGTTACAGCCATGCGCTTCAGCGCGGCGCCGACGAAGGAGCCGGGCACCGCCAGTGATGTCATCCGGCGATTCTCCGAGTTCAAGGTCAAATGTGTTGTGTCACCTGATTATAGGGCCTTGGCCTGGTTGAGGCTAGGATGGCTTAGGACGCAACTGCTTAGGATGGTGAAAACTTGTCAGGTCTTATCAGGTCACGGGGCTATGACGTCATCAATGTTGTTATGTCAGGCTCGATGTAGACCAAAGCAGAGTTTGCCTGCTTGTATGTGTGACCTTTGAAGACCTTTGACCTGGAATAACATGTGGTGACTTACTCTGACCTTCATTAACCTTTCCTGACCCTCAGTTGACCTTTCGTGACCTCGGAGGGATAGAGATGTGACGTTTCATATTTATGTGATTGGGGGCGTGTTTTAACCCTATTTGTAACAGGCTCCTGGCTACCCCTAGTGGTAACAGGGGGGGATTCCGCCCCCGGAAATCTCGAGATCTACCAGTCCGATTTTCAAAAATGAAACGGTGTTTGCTTTCCCTCAACACGATCTACATTTCTAAATAATAAAAGAGTATACATTTTGGATAGGGGGGGCAACAGGGGGGCAAAAACTACAAATTTTAGTGGTATTTTTGATCCAACATAGCTTTCATCTTTATCAACCGATTTTAACACAACTAAAAGGAATCGATAGAGATTGAATTGGACATTCATATATGATGGTGAGGTTTGAAGATTCAAAAGTCATAGGCGTGTGCAGGTCACTCAATATGGGGGTGAAGTAAATGCGTAATAAAACCAATTTTGATGTTGTTTTTTTGATACATGAAATAGTATGTGATTGTGACATTAGAAAAACTGTTATAAATCATATTTTTTTGCCATAGGGCGGTACCAGGTTAGTGAAAAAGGGAGGTCAAATTGGGAAAAAATATTAACCGCAGACATGTTGCTACCCCAGCACTATAAATATGTTACTGATGGTAAATAGTTCCTTTTTGCATGTTGTACTTCATCATAGGCGTATCCAGGATCCACACTGGGGCGGCACAAAACCTTTTGATAAGTATATTATCCGCTATTATGATACTAACTAGTCAACAGTGACTATTTCACTACAACTTCAATTAATATTGCTTACCCCCCTTTTTACCCTACCTGGACTCGCCTATTATCTTAGAATCGTTCGTAGACTAACCTGTGGTGCGTGTTTCATTCGAAAACTGCAGTATGTTATGTCATTGTACGCCCATGCCTCTTAGTTTCCTTGCAATAATAGTTTTAGTTTCCCCCTTTTTTCCATTCCTGAGCGCGCCTCTGCCAAAAATAAATTTATTCCTTTTTCTGGCCTCATATGTGCATATATCATTATAAGCTAAACGTCTATTGCGCCGTTATCGCTGGCATATCTTCATCACTATGCCAGTCACCCCCCCTTTACACGTGCCTGAACACGCCCCTGAAACTCTATATGTAATAAATTATGTAAATAATGGAAGCAGAAGCTATCTTTTACATATTAATAGCTATAAATGTCACTTACATCGCTCTATTGGCGATTGGCGTCCCACCAAGCATTGAATACTTCCTGGAACCCCCCCCCCCCCCCTTTTCAAGCCACTGAAACTGCCTCTGCCATGCAATTTTTATTATATTTCATTAACATCAACTAATCTGCACTTGTTGCAATCACCGTAAACCGATGTAACGCTTTCATACTTGAGGCAGTTAGTAAGAAACCCGTGAAGGTCGCATTTCCGTATTATCGCCAAATGTCGCCTCCGATCCCACCCAAAATTGTGCCCTGGAACCCGCCTCTCTTCAGGTTAAGAACTGAAAATTTTGAATCCAAATGCAGTATTCAATTCTATGAAAAGTCCCAAAATTGCATGGACCTGCTTCCAGCGGTTCTGGAGATATCTGCGAAAAACATGAGGGGGGGGGGGGGCGGAATCCCCCCCCCCCCCCTCTGTTACAAATAGGGTTAACCCTATTTGTAACAGGCTACCTCTTATTTATACCTAGCTCCTGGTTTTAGCTCCTGGCTACCCCTATTTGTAACACGGGGGGGGGACGGATTCCGCCCCCCCCCCCGGAGATATCGAGATCTACCCCGTCCGATTTTGACAAATGAAACGTTGTTTGGTTCCCCTCAACACGATCTACATTTCTAAATAATAATACAAAATCTAAATTTTGGATAGGGGGGCAACAGGGGGGCAAAAACGACAAATTTTAGTGATATTTTTTGATCCAACATAGCTTTCATGTTTATGGACCGATTTTAGCACAACCAATAGGAATCGATAGAGATTGAATTGGAAAAAGATATATAACGGTGACGTTTGAAAATTCAAAAATCATAGGCGTGTGCAGGTCACTCAATATGGGGGTGAAGTAAATGCGTAATACAACCATTTTTTTAATGTTGTATTTTTGATAAATGAAATGGTATGTGATTGTGACATTAGCAAAAAAGTTATAAATCATATTTTTGCCGTAGGCGGTACCAGGTTAGTAAAAAGGGAGGTCAAATTGGGAAAAAAATATTAACCGCAGACAAGTTGCTACTCAGCACTATAAATATGTTACTGATCGTAGATAGTTCCTTTTTGCATGTTGTACTTCCTCATAGGCGTATCCAGGATCCAAACTGGGGCGGTGCAAGACCTTTTGATAAGTATATTATCCGCTATTATGATACTAACTAGTCAACAGTGACTATTTCACTTACAACTTCAATTAACATTGATTACCCCCCTTTTTACCCTACCTGGACTCGCCTATTATCTTATAATCGTTCGTAGAGTAGCCTGTGGTGCGTGTATCATTCGAAAACTGCAGTATGTTATGTCATTGTACGCCCATGCCTCTTAGTTTCCTTGCAATAATATGACCCCCTTTTTTCCATTCCTGAGCGCGCTTCTGCAAAAAAAAATGACTGTATCCCCTTTTCTGGACTCATATGTACATATATCATTATAAGCTAAACGTTTATTGCGCCGTTATTGCTGGCATATCGTCATCACCATGTCAGTCACCCCCCTTTTCATGTGCCTGAACACGCCCCTGAAACTATATGTAATATATTATGCAAATAAGGGAATCAGAAGCTATCTTTTACATCTTGATAGCTATAAATGTCCCTTACATCGCTCTATTGGCTTCCCGCCAAGCATTGAATACTTCCTGGAACCCCCCCCCCCCCTTTTCAAGCCCCTGAAACCGCCTCTGCCATGCAATTTTTATGATATTTCAATAACATCAACTATTTTGCACTTGTTGCAATCACCTTAAACCGATGTAACTCCTTCATACTTGAGGAAGTTAGGAAGAAACCGTGAAGATCGCATTTCCGTATTTTCGCCAAATGTCGCCTCCGAACCCACCCAAAACTGTGCCCTGGAACCGCCTCTGTTCAGGTTAAGAACTCAAAATTTTAACTCCAAATGCGGTATTCAATTCTATGAAAAGTCCCAAAATTTCATGAGCCCGCTCACCGCCGTTCTGGAGATATCTGCGAAAAACATGAGGGGGGGGGGGGCAGAATCCGCCCCCCCCCCCTGTTACAAATAGGGTTAAGGGCCCAAGAACGATTTTGGGGTTAGTTTTAAACGGCAAAATATATTTCAGGGCCCCAATTTACTCCTAGATGTAAAAAATATTTAATTTGTGGACGGTTTCTACCATCAAAAAATGTACGTGAGCGTAGTATGCACAGGTATATTTTGTAAGCATGATTACATATTAGCCAATAGAATGCCTGATGTCTACACCAAATTACAATAATGGTGCATACATGGGTATGGGCCTGGTTATTTTCTGAATGCGCGGCCAAGTGTCAACCGATCACTGATCTGCACGGCCCCACTTATCGCACTGAGCTCGTCACCGTGTGCCCTGACGGCAGCCTCCGGTCCACTGCTTCACCACGGCCTGTTGTTTTCTCCAGCTGCGCCGCCGATTCTCGGTACCCTGCGACCCCTCCCTCGCCAGGGGTGGGATCGCAGGGGGCGGAGAGCTGGGGACGCCCCTAACGGACAGCCTTGTTTAAACGACACATACCGCACCGCGTGCCGGGGAGCGCGGCGCCTGGCCGCTGCCGTGGAACCGGGCGGCGCCCCGGCCTGCCGACGCGCGGCGACCCTGACTAGATTTTCTTCCGTGGAGAAATTTGCGAAAAATTGCGCGCTTAGCGGTCTTCAACAACCGATGCAGAATTGAATGGGTTATCAGCTCCCCAAATATCAAAGAAAAACAAGGAGAAACAACTAGATATTTGGTTATGTAAATATTACAAAGACATTACAATGAATGGATATTTGAAACGTTAAATATATACAATGATTGTACCTATTTATAATAGAAAACATAACATTTGTAATGCTCGCATCGAGCTCTGCGGTTAATTTGCATCCTATTTGCACCCAAAAATAACCGACATTGCAATGTCCAATAGGCCACCAATGAGCCGTTCCAAACCACTGTGTAGGTGTAAACATTTATTTTTGCTATTGCTACAAAGTACTTATTTCTGTACTTTTCCCTTTTTCATAACAAAGTCCAATTCCAATGTCCAAGGTTATGTTGTTTATAACGCAATGCTGTGTCATATGCCATGCTTTGATTTAATAGGAACTACGGCTTCAATAATCAACGGTGGATTCAGTGAGCCAATCTAGTCAGAGCCCCAATACGACTGGAAGGGGACGAAAATTAACCCTCACCCTACGGGAACCGTTTCTCACTTTCACCCTAAGGGGGGGGGGCTGATAGCCTCCCCCCCCCTCTCGGTTAACTTCCAAACCAAGCAACATAGAGCAATGCGGTAAGAACCAGCATGTTGCCTGTAATGAAACACGAATCTAACAGTATGCGATGTTTAGGTTTCAGATCAACTGGTGGCCTTCCAGGTCAAGTGAATGACCTAAGATCGACCAAGTCGAAAAATAGCGGTTTTGCTCTGTTCGTCATTACCAAAGTTATGAGTATAAAACAAATTGGCTAGGGGTAAAATGTTGGTCGCTGTATTAGCTATCTGGCAATATATCGATGTTTAGGTCTGGGCCAGTTAATGACCTCTTAGGTCACGGAAATCGTCACCATAGATGAGAATTGCTATGCGTTTTGCATTACAGCACATGTATAGGGCGCTTAGTATAACTTCCGAACGGAGAGAGATAGAGAGACACCGTAAAAAGTAACGTCTTTCCTGTCACAATGAGAATACAACAACATCACATTTTTAGTATCTAGGTCAACTGTTGACCTTTGGGGTCAGGTCGATGGCCCTTTGGGTCTGACATGACCTTGACAAAAAAAAAATAGGTCACGATATAATAGTCGTATACATTTCAAATATTGATAGGATACGTATAATTGTTGTAAACTGAGCTACTGAAAACTTCAGCAAGATGCACCCCATGTGTAAAAAGTTATTCCAGGAAAATCTCAGCGGGTTGGCTGTCAGACCCCCCCCCCCCGTGCGGCGAAGGTTAATCTTTCCTATTTAAAAAAAACTATTTTCACAAACTCACGTTTATACTGAAAAAATGACACAAAATAAAATGTTACGTATTACTCAACTAATCCCATGGTTGTGGTAATTTGATCCAATTCGTGGGGCAGGTTGAGCACGTTGGACATGCTGAGCATGAAGGGACCGAAGAAGCTCAAGGTTGATTACTCTAATTCCTCGGTTCGGGGTCACACCTGTTCCTGGTCTGATGACCTGACCTGAGATGACCCAAAGTCAAGAATTGCACATAATGTGGGTAGTCTCGAGAAACCTTAGGGATGGACGGATTTCCGCCCCCCCCCCCCCTCCCCCCCCCCCCCCCCCCCCCCCCCTCACATTCCAGACATTGTTTCACATCGCAATATATCAGATTTTGGCAAATGTTGCGTCTGCTTATCTATAATCACCTCATGTGGAACATTTTAGAGGATTTTCGCAAAAATACTTCAGTTAGCGCGTCAAAGAATACTCTAAATGCAAATATTCCTTCAAATTGGTAATCCTCGTGTTCCATTACATAGGGATCCAGGTTGAGCTAAGCTCTACACGAGTTTTGCCATCTGACGCTGTGCCCTACTGCCCAGGGGACATTAGAGTCTGCCCAGTGGCACAGCAAATCTGTTCAGGGGTCTCTTGAACCTGCCCAGGGGCCATTAGAGTCTGCCCAATGGCCATTAGAGACTGCCCAGGGGCCTCTCCAGCGTGCCCAGGGGCCATTGAGTCTGTCCGGAGGCCTCTCGAACCTGTACAGTGCCCAGGGGCCATTAGTGTGCCCAGGGGCTTCTCGAGCTTTCCCAAAAATGGTAATTTGATAAATGTGTTGTGTCATTGAATGGGGGGGGTGGCAGGGGCGTCGCCGACAGTGGGTCGGGGGAGGTCCACCCCCCCCTCCCCCCCCCCACACACACACACTCACACACACACACACACACACACACAAACAAACACACTCAGAAGGTGGGGGTCGACCCCCATTTTTGCGGGGAAAGTTACAATTTATCGTAAAATTTGCCTTTGCAGCAGTCAAAATCCAGCTATCCACTGTCAAAACTGGAAAATTTCGCACCGCTTCGCGGCATGACACAGGTTTCGCAATTGCATATACAAATTTGGAAAATGTGAAAATGAATTAAATTAGCCCGCACCGTGCCGGTGCTCG